>WHYT01016441.1:343535-382417 GCA_009806455.1 Tetrax tetrax
CAAATGCTGACAACTCTCTAAAGCATTATATTTGAACCTGGAAAGCAATTTATATGTAAATGCAAAAAACCCCAACTTGTTCCAAGACAAAAACGTCACAATTTATTTTATTTTCAGTTATGGTTTTTCTTCCACAATATTTCTTTAATTTAACAGAAGTCAGGTTGCCACCAGAAAGGATATTTTAAAATCCAGACGAGAAAAATCTTTAAATTCCTTTTTTTAAAAAAAATTAAGATTTCCTTATTTTTGCTGTTTTAACAAAGTATTAAAAATATTAGGCATCATATGTGACAAAACCAAGTGCATACAGTCTCAAATAAAAGAATTCTCCTTCACCAAGCAAGCTCTTTGGAAATTAATGCTGTATTGGTAATGTTGGTCCCAGAAGATCAACAGAGATTTCAAATATGCATAGTTATTGGCTTTCCCTCTATTACCACCATTAACTAGCCCAAGTTTCTACATGCAAGCACCTCAAAGCAGGAAATAAAGAAAAAACTACGACAAATAAGGGAATTAATAAAGAGAAAAGACAACTACAGGTTGGCAAAATAAAAGAGCTCAGCTTCTTTCTACAGAATTGGCTCTTTACTATTCAACATATAAGGCTTAATATAGAATGCTTATTACCAGTAGCTGTGGTTTTGAAGTCAGTGGTTCCTGCACTGAAAGCACACACATGGATCTTCCCAGGATCACATACAGTATATTCCGTAGCGCTTGTTCCCAGACCTGGATGTATGTATCACTGCAGGATTTTTTTTGTGTGTGTGTGAAAAGAAGTGCAAAATTAAAGTCTTGGGGAATTCAGGTATTCTTCCTTTTTATGCCTTGTCTTTGGAGAGTTTTGGATTAATAATTCATTAATAGTCCACTGGGGAAGAAAAAGAAGAAAGGGAAAAGGTACAAGAGCGTTTTCCTGGCATGTACAAAGTGTGAAAGAGTGAGTTTTCCGAGCGAAAACAACAGCTCAAGTTTCAAAGAACACTTAAATCCATAACACAGCGGAACTGTAATAAGTTATTTGTTGACAAAGGGACTATTCCACACTTAATTTGGAAGTTTCATTTCCTCAATGTAAAACATGGTTTAAAAAAGAAAAGCTTCAAAGAAACACATGAAATGACTGAGAGGGAAAGGACAAGGCTGACAACACAGTACAGTTAGCGTCTTAAATTTCCGTTGGGATTCTGTAACAAGCATAGTTAACCTTATGACCCGGAATCATATTGTGAAACAGTAAGGAGAATCTTGCATGTATCCAGAAATTCCATGTACTGGACTCAATTAACTTCTCATAAACATAATTGGAAAACCTGACTGTGATGGAAGGCCTAATTGTGGTTGGAAAACTCACGGAAGTATTTAGCAAGTTGGTGGTTTTGCTTTCTCTCTCTTGACTTGATATAAGCCCATTCCTCCCACCCGCAAACATCTCTACAAAGTAGACTGGAGGATACGCAGCTCTGGAAGTTTTTCCTGAAATAAAACCTCACCTGTTTAGTATCCTAAGCTGTATCAGAAGCTGTACATCCTCACACCTCATTGAAGTTCTGGGTAGTGCCTGTGGAAGGGATGACAAAGCACTCAATGATAGCAGGATGCTCCCAGTGTGGGATGCTCCAGCAGCCTCTTAAAACTGTGAGGGTGCTGGGCTCATCCAAAGACTGTGACGAGGTTGAGGGGAAGCCATCCATCTTTTCTCTGAAAAGAAGTCCTCAAACAAAAGATGATCTGAACGTTAAGCAGCTAGAGAAGCTGAGCTAAGGAGCTCAGAGGATACCGTAGAGGAAGGAAAAACTAAGTAGTTATGTATGAACCTCAACTTTCCTCACAAAATATTTCTGGATATTAGAGCTTTTTCTGGGGAAAAAAAGCCTTAAGAAAAAGGAAAGTGAAAGCTTAAACTGACTACACTTTCAAGTCCTGCACAAAAAAGTGACAAAGAAAAAAAATCCTACAGCACTTTTTTTGTCTCAGTTTGGAGGTTGGAAAGGGGAATTTAACCGATGCAAATTTGAACACTGAGGGCTGAAAACAATGCATTTTCAAAGGGCTGGAGGCCTGAAATGAAATATGTGAGGATGGACTATATCAGTGCAGGTAAAAGAATACTTTGAAATGGATATTTACAATAAAATTCATAGCAGGGGACTGAAATACTCACAGTGGGTAAGAAGGGGAGAGGAATATGAAAAAAAAAATTCGTTTTCAACTTTTCTCCTTTCACTTTCTGACATTCCTGCAGTCATTCTCCAGGTACAAGCAATGCTATGCAAAAAGATCAATGTACAGACAAATAAGAACAAGAATCTTACTCATGTTTAATTAAAATAGTATCTCTTCACTTTTTTTCCTTTATTAAAAGCAACTGAACTATCAGGGAATTGGAGCTCTTAATGCATTTTAAGGAGGATTAATTAGCATCACTACTTCTTCCATTGGGGGAGATTATTCAACTTTCTAAATTCAGAGGACTATTGCAACATTTCTGTCCTCTGCAACACGGATGCTAGTTTCTAAAAAGATCACATTATAGCAGCTTCCCTTAGCAGTGCTGAGGGTGAAAAAAAGGCTTCTGTAAAGCACTGAATTGGAAAGTTCAAAACTAGTGTGAATAGAACAAGAAAACCGCTTCTTTTAAATAAACATCAGCTAAAAAAACCCCAAAAGAACAACAGCATCAAAACATCCTCTGTGCAAACACTTACGTTTTTTCTAGTGGAAACCAGAAAGCTCAACGTTAAGTTAACCTGTCTTCATACTTGTCTACCATTTGTATTCATGGTTTGGTTTTTTTTTTTTTTTCTTTCCTATGTTGAATTGCAACATGAACTTCCCAGGCATGTCTTTATTCTGCCAGGTGTATGTCTCTCTCCTCCTTCCAGTCCAGACTAAGCTGGTTAAGACTCGCTTGAATAAATTCTTAGATGATGAGATAGGAACATGTATCGCAGGTCTTCTCACCACACAGCAATGATCAGTAACAAGCCGACAGCTAGACTAATGTTTTAGTAGCACTAGACTTCATCTTCAGACATCTCCTCTTACAGGCTGTAAATGAGTCTTAGTAACTTCACCTTGTCAAGGACAGGAGCAGAATTCATAAGGGATATTTGTCCATGACTGCAATATCAGCCAAAAAAAACCCTAAAGAACCTGAACTTCACAAATGGCTTGTCAGAGAGGCAGTGGCTGCAGCAATGCAGCTCTTCTGCAAGAGTTTCTTAAAGCAAGGAAGTAAGGGTAACCACCAGAAAGAATATGCACTAATACAATGTTTGTGTTTAACGGCGTGAAAAATGGACAGAGAAGGTAATCAATCAAACATCCATGGTCATCTAAGAATATATACCTGGAGCAAACAAAAAGCTTAGCTAAGAGGCAGAAAGTAACAAATGATACAGAGATAAGTATAAAAATTAACAAAGTTGGGTAAATTAAAATGATTACTTAGAAAGGATAAAATATTGTATAGTCAGCTTCATGCTGATCCTCTGCAAGTTTAGGACAAGAGATATACGGAATGTACTAAGAAAAGACAAAAGAATAACTGCATGACAAATTTAAAGAAACACAAGTTGTTTTATTTTCGACAGGTTTGTACATTAATCAGAACTAATTTTAATGATATCACAATGTTAGTAATGCCACCGATACACAAATATTAGACACTGTCTAACAAACCTTTTTTTTGTCAAGGAGCAATAGCACTCAACAATACCAAAACTACCCCTGCAAAGCAGAGTTAAAACTCAGTCATAGTGCCTTTATATTCCCAAGCAGTATTCCCAACAATATTTTTTTTTCCCTGCAATCAATAGTAAGCATAAGTTTTGTGACATACTTATTTCTGGATCTTGACTGGATGTTGATTTAATGTGCCTAGTAACTAATCTGATTAATTGCAAAAGTTTTAATCCACCTTTCTTCCTCATTGCAAAGCCTTAACAATTATTCTTTGGCCATGATATCCTGCTAATACCGGTCTTTGTAACACCTGTTGCAATTATATAAGTGTGTCCCATATACCTTGCCATTCAAAGCTAGGAAAAGAAAAAAAAGACAATCCTGGGGTCTTGTACAAGCATATACTGCACTGCCTTCAGCCAAAATGACAGATAATTTTGACAAGAGCTACCAAACACACTGGCTGCAAAGGCTGGGACCTAAACACAGCTTTGGAGAGACTTCTGAGTACTGGTACTCCCAGTCACTCGCACCTCTCCTCCAGCTGCCCTGAGCCCACTCACTGTGTCGGCCCACCAACCCACAGCACACCCCTGTACCAGATTTGACACCTCTCCAGGCAGTGAGATGCCTGCTCCTGGGCATATCCCACAGCGACTTAACACCAGCAGCCACTCACAAAATAAAATGGATCTGTTTTCTTTTTCACTTCCAGGTGCTGGAGAAGGAGTCACCGGTTCCAAGTGCATTGGCCTCCCTTGGTGAAAGATATCACCATCTTATCATTTCACAAAAAGCTGCAAAACTTTAAGACATTACTTTGTAATGGATGCTAAATAAAAAATACCAAAGAGGTAAAAGAGGTTAAAGGATATAACAGTGCTAAAAAGGAAATTTACTTTTACTGCCAGAAGAAACACAACTAAGCAATATATTCAACAGTCTTCTTTCTTTATAAAGTTAAAAATAACAATTCAAATGCACTGACCACACATTGCTGGCTAAGATCTGTGCTAACCTAGCCCTCGACAACTCATTAAGAGTAACAGCAAGTAATTAACTGGGTAACTCGGAGCCAGCTCTAGGCTTAGACAAACCACACAGACACCCGAGACAGCGTTAGGTCAGCGAAGGGCAGAGCCAGGCCCACCGCCGGCGCTGTGGCAGAGCTCGGAGCACGGGGCTCGGCAGCCACTGTGGAGGTGCAGCCAAGCACCACACGAGCACTGCCCTTCTGCAGCTACAGGCCTGCAAAAGCCTCCCTCTGGAGCCCTTGTCCCTTAGTTTTCACCCACTCCCTCCTTGCCTCTTCCTTTTTGGGGCCCCTTGTCCAGGCTGAGCTGCCACAAAGCACAGTTTTGCCCGCCACGCTGACTTGGCTTGGCTCCATCCTGAGCAGTGCTCGCGTTCAGCTTCTGGCCACGAAGCCGACTTGCTCCCAAGATACTCTGTCTACAGCCAGATTTTTAAATGCATGAACTTTTAGTTTACATTCATAAACCTGGCAGTCGTTTCTCAGTAGCTTATCCAGATATTATTGCTTCCTGCTGCAGCACACATATGCTAAATTTCTTCCCATTTTAATTTTTTTTTTGTAAGCATGGCCTAGTTAGTGACTTCATTGCTAATGACTCTCCAGTTATGGCTCTGCTGTGTATATTTTCTTTACCTCTATTTTCAGTTTTATACTTCCTTGAAAATATCTCTTGATGCCAAGCTCAATTTACTTCAAAACAATTCTGAACCATCGATCTGGTTCATATTAGTCATGTACAGTATTGACAAATAAGTGAGTTTGTAGCCTGCAAACCCTTTGGAGAGGAATTTTGTCAACAAACCTAACCCACAGAACAGCAACATACTACACACAGGAAAAGATCTACAGAAAGACATTTTCAGCCTGAACTACTTTTCCGTTATTGCAGAGGAAAGTCACTAATGTGATTTTCAGTCAAGAAACACATGTCAATGTATAAGAATAAAGCTCCTATTTTTTAGGTTTCCTTAATTATCTGCCTGCTTCTCAGCACCTACACTCTTGTTTTTATTTGCCTCACTCACATCCCCCTTATCATGTGCTCTGGCTGTGCTTTCATTGCTGCCCAGCTCCTGGCATTTTTTTCAGCGGCTCCCCCAACCACCAAATTCCCTGTCCTGAAGAGAGGGGCCGGGTGCCGCTCTGCAGGGTACGTGACAAACCCGCACAGGGCCAGCAGGTAGGACACAGCACCTCTGGGAGCCCAGTGGGCAGCAGGGTATGCTACAGTGCCTACAAGGGCATTAAAAATCTGTTTAAGCGACTGAATCCTGCTTCCAGAGTCAGGTAACACTTAAGTGACCCTGGTGGCATGCTTCCTATCTGAGGCTGTATGCACATAACCCATGTTTTTTTGCCCTTCTAATGGTTTGTCATCTGTATTTTTTCCAAGATCTGTGCCTTTTCAAAACTAAGAAATTGTATCTCCAGTAATGGTTTAAATGCCAGCTTTGATGTGTAAGTGGCAAAGCAAAGCCTGGCAGAGTAGAAAAGCTGGGGGTTTTTTTTGGTTCAGCAAACAGATGCTGTCCCATCTCATTGGGATCTCTCTTTTTCAGCTGCATATTGCACTATCAAGTGTATCTCTGGGATATATATCTGGAACTTCTAGTCTGTATCTTTACACTAGTCTCCTTGCTTTCAATTGCAAAACACTTTCAATTCTTTTAAACTTACCTATTACAATGCAGCATTTCCAGATCTGAGGCCTCCTAATTGTCACTGGAACATAAATTAGCACACAAGTATACAGTGATTCAAGAGTCAATGCTGGGAAACAAGAGTACGTTGGAACTTTGCTATTAGTTACTAATTATCATTCTCTTAAGAACTGCAGAAAAAACACTCATCAAACCTGCCTGTTGGTGTTAAGCCCTAGGACTGTGGCAGAGACACACTGCTCAGTGAAACGAGGGTCAGAGACAGCTTCCCTCATGAGCAGGCTGCTGTAGTACAAATGTCTTCTGATGTCATAGTAATTGTGAACGAAGAAATACGGCTTTGTGGGATTCTTGTCTGGGACAAGAAATGGTTAAGATGGAAATACAGGCAAAGGAGGAAACAGAAGTCCTGAGGAACCTCTTGTCTTCCTGCCCCCCCCCCCCCGAAAGAAAATGATGGAGCTCCAGACCTTGGAAATTTCTCAACATTCTCCTGTGAAGTGTGTATGTGTGCGCACGAGGAGGAAACAAAGTCACAAGGAAAACACAATGACAAAAGGAGAAATCAGCTAGCAGAAAACTAAAAAGACAGAGCAAGGAAAAAAAAAAAGATCATCTTCAAATGAAACAGATCAGTAAAATCCATTTTCAACCAGAGTTATCTCATTGGTTCCAGGTAATGCATTATTCAGCTTAGACTCAATTATTTTTAAAAACACCAGTACTTTGGTGGGACATAACAGCAAAACAGCCCGATTCTTCCAGTTACATGCCTATGAACCTCGTCCTTTCTTATGACCTTCACAGACTTAATCAGCACATCAATCTGCCCGTCAGATAAGTTTCTGCTTAAACATGAAGTGAAGAGTATGACTAATTTGCAAAGGAGGCACAATAAGAACTTGGTTACAATAGTAACCAGGAAAATATATGTAAATAAACATGACTCCTATCAGAAAGGAGAGAAGAATCACTGTGTGCACAAGACTGTAATTTTCTGATTGTTCTACCTCTCACCGCCATCTTCTCCCAAATGGGAAGTGGCAAATAGTATGGCTGAGAAACCAGCAAGGCACAGCAAGCATTACCTAGAAGACCTGCATTTCACTTCCAAAAGGCTGCAGGCATATTCCTCAGTATATCTACTGTATGGTAGATATACTGTGTGTGTATGTTTATTAGTATATCTATCTATATCTATACATATAAAAGTACATCGAAAGCCTACATGTGGAACAGGAGACCAAATTCTGAGACCTACCTCATTAGTGCTATATATCAAACCAAAGGAAAAAAAAAAAAACCAAAACAGTCTCATAGACAAGCACATCAATTACATAATTATCCTCCTGGCAGCAGTTCAGCCTCTTCTGCTTCCACAGTATGTATATTCAGTTTATTTAAAAACTTCCTGCACATCTATGTATATCTCTCTATGCATTTCTTATGCATAATTGCTGTTTGCTTTATGTTTGTTAGCTTCTGCACTCTCTCATCCATGACCAGTTTGTTGTTTAAAAAAAAATTTAAAAAAACTTGCAAAGTGTTTAAAGGAAAAACATCTGTTCAGGGAAGGGGGAAAAATGCCATGTATGCAAAACAGTGCAGTGACAAATACATGGAATTATTAGGTATTCATATTCTGTCCTGTAACTACCTTTGTAGCTAGCTTTTGAAGAAGGGAAGCAAAATAGGCGCTCATTCTAAAGATCACTCCCAACAAGAATAAAAATGAAACAAAAGCAGCTTTTGCAGCCAGATTTTTCTTACAAAACCCTTTTCTTCCACCAGTTTTGCTGCATGTCTACTGAGCACACACATCTCTTTCTAAGACTCCAGGCAGAGGGCATGGTGTTCAGATTTGGCTGGGAACGGTGATGAACTGGCATCTCTCTTCTCTTCTCTTCCCCTTCCTCCCCCCTAAAACTGCATGTGAGCAGATTATTCTTTCAGTGGATGTTTTTCAGACAGTCTTTCCCCGCAACACTTTTTCCCGGCAGAGGCAACTGGCCCATCCAGGCGCCAGGAACCGAAGCAGCAGTTAGGCAAAAACGTGACTGCAGCTGGCAGAGAGCAGCAAAGAAGGCAGGCTCATGGCATGCTGTTTGGAAGATTGTTCTCACAGCTTATGCTACTGTCATATTTAGATTAATGATGCATTTTATTTTTAAACAAGCTCAAATCCCTCCCTCCTTCCCCTCTCACTCGTACACACATACAGATGCTTCCATCCCACAGCTCCCTGTCTCATTATGTACAATTCAGCTACAGCTCGCTGCAAGCTGATCAAGTCATCTTCTACACCGAGCTGAGGAATTCGATCTCAAATAGGCATTCAGAGAAAGGAATACTGTTCTGCCTTAAAATCTGCTAGAAGAGCCTCTTGATTGCACCAGAAGCTCTGCGGAAATCTGGCAACTGTACACTCACTGCGGGCAAATGGAGTGTGGACTACAACTCCAAATTGAGAACACTGGCTCTCCTGAGTCCACATCTCCCTGATTTTTGTGAGCTACTGACTACAAGCTACTGCTGTACTGCAAAAACTTTTCAGAGGAATTATCAAAGTGCAAATCAAATTGGTATCAAGGATCCACCGCTATCACCAGACCAGTTACCCACCAGTAAAAACCTGACGGCATGTCCTCAATGTCTTCAGAGAAGGCCAGATCCTTCACCTCTACCTGCCTTTCCCCCCCATTTTAATCCTGTTTAAATCCATTTATTCCTGACTATCAATACATTGTACATCTCTTGGCCAAGTTCTGGTCTCATCTGTGTCTAGTCCTGTTGAAAATCTTTTCCAGATTTATCCTTATCACTTTAAAGTATGGGATATCTCCCATACTTCTTCTTTTTTTTTTTTTTTTTTTTTTTTTTACAGAAACTCTTCCAAGAACAACACACACCTAGTCAAGCTTATTTTCCGACTTTCCACCTCACTTCTGGTGTCCTGTTAATTGTACTCCCTTTCCTTAATTTATTTTAGTGTTCTGTGGAGCAGAACCTCATTAATTTGAGTAAACAAAAACATCATTTGTATTTTTGGCTTTTAGATGCCTCTGCAATGATAGATGAAGAAAGTTAATTTTGCTTAATTATAGGTATTTGTATTTGCCTCTAGTAACTTCAAACAAAAATTATTCCATTGCTGTAATAACCTCCTTAATAGGCCCGAATCACTGAGCACATCATTATAGATAAGTAGTGGTAAGGAAAATATGCTCAGGGATGGGGGAAAAGCAGCCATTCAATCCAAATGGTACAAAGGACTAGCTAGAAAAACTTCAACTTTAAAATGCTTCTGTTGCTCAGGGTTTGATACGATTAAACTTAAGCTGATGATTTCTGAGAGAAAGCAGCCTTGGGATGTGCTATAGCGTATTTCAGGGTTAAAATAATTTTCATTGTTGAACACTCAAAACTATGCCCTTAATTGCACACAGGAGCAGTTGCACATAGATAATCACCTTTACTTTGCTAATAGTTCTGAATTATGCCAAGAAGTGGGCTTTTGAGGATCATGGCTATTTTTGACTAGATCAGTGATGTGCTTTTCAAAGGCCCTGAGTAGCCACTGTTTCCACTAAAGGAAAAGAAAAGCTCCAAGAAGAGCTGTATCACTCAAAAAAGACCATGCATTTATTTTTTTTTCTTTCAGCCAGTACTGAAAAAAACCACACAGAGAAAGATACCAAGCTTTTAACCTGAACTTTGCCACAGCAAAACCAAACTAATCTAAATACCTCATTACTAGATTTCTGTTCCATAGGAGAGATCAGTTCAGCAAAACAAAGTATTCCTGATGATTCAGTTCAGCACTGAATAAAAATAGCAGCTATTATTAGCGTAAACAGGTTCAGCCCCCATAATATGCCATTTTGTCACCTTTGTGGTGAGAGGCTGTGCTGCATGCACCTACGAAACCTACAGCACAACTAGAAAACACACTTGTATTTATGCCATAAAGTATATGATACAGGTTTGAGGATTTTTTTTTTCTCTTGAAGAGATCTGTGCTAAGATAACTCACTATATTTCAGCTGTTCCTAAAAGACAGCTTCAGTTACTCTCTGTGACACATTCTGCATTTGGTTGGCTCTTACTTTAATATTTCTTGTTCAAATTCTCCACGTGTGTTCATTTCTCAACTCGAGAGCCGCAGTTGGAGGTGTAAGGAGGAGAGTAAATCTGCAGAAGTTCTGCTCTCAACTCCACTTGCATTTTTCCTGGTAATTTTAGACTGGATGTGAGCACAACATGGCCAAGCCAGGCATCGACTACTGTGGGACAAGTTAAATACTCATTTTGTGAAAAGCATACCCTGCTCTCAAACATATTTATCAATAAAATGAATATTGCTATTAATAAACAAATCAAACAAAAAAAATCCCTCTGCCCCAAGCCCCACTTAAATGCCTAAAAGGATAATTTCCCAGAGACAGAAGTCACCACTCACTCCAAATTCTGACTGCATTACTCCACAGCACTTCATTTTGTATCTCACTCCATCAGCGAGCATTTTCTCTACATTCCAGCAACCAACTAAAGCGAAGAGATAGACAGGATCTTTTTATGGCAAGGAAGTGTGTGCACTGGCATTCAGACAGTAAAGCTTAATCTGGAATTAAAGTCTGCAAGTGTGCCTTAAATGCCACTTCCACTGTTCATTCACATTATTTTCTCCACAGGTTTTTCCTCTGAAGCAAACATAATATGATTTTGAATTGTCTTCCAGTGTGTCAGAGCTAGAGTTAAGTGCACTTGGTTTAGTTCAGGTTTTTTTTTTTGTGGCTGTTCAGATGTGTTCCGATCATTCCAGAGCTAACTAGTGAAACCATCCTAAAATAGCGCTGCCAAGAGCTCGCAAGGGCAGACGGTCACCTCTGCCATAAAAAGGACTTGTTGAAGAGCGTTTCTGATTGAAGCAGAATTCTCAATTTATGCTAGACAAGGCACTTACAGTTTGATTTGGAGCCACAGGTGCTTAGCACCTGAAAAAATTGTTCTAGTTAAGCGGGCAGGGGGGTGGTGGTGGTGTGGAGGGGGAGATACTGTGGCTTTCATTACCAGATTAAATGGCATTCAGAAATAGATCAGCAGTGTTGACAGACTGCTGAATTTCATTTCAGTTCGTGATCAAAATATATCCCACTGTTATTTTTATCACAGAGCCCAGATCTGGATTATTTTTTCAGGTCTGAATTTGATGAAATGTCTGATAAATAATACTCTTACATACTTTAATCTATTACAGCTATGTATGATTTTATAGGTCTTGCATTTCATGTCTTTCTAGAAAGTTAGTAGATAATGAAATAGATATATATGTAATAAACAGTGTTGATACTACTTATTTTTTCAAAAAACAAAATATCCCTCTGCAAACCAACCACAGACCTACACAGACACACCAAGGCTGCTAGGCTATCCAAATGGCAAACCCATAGCAGGTACATGTGTTTTCTAAGCAAATTGCTTTCTTTGGCTGTTACAACAGAAATACATGCTAATGCTAATACTAGCATTTCAGAGTGCAGGAATAGACTATTTTTTTTTTGGACAGTTCTATTCTGCAAGGAATTTCAGAGAAGAGAGACACACGAAGTTTTAACTAGTACTTTTCAATAACTCGCATATCAAATGTTCTTAATCGACAAGTAAAATTATATCTCATGTTTAGTAAATAAGCAAACGCATGAGCCAAGCTTTGTTCTAGCTGTGAAGTCTTGGTATACCTTGGTGCTCTCCAGTCTTCACACGGGGCTTCAAAGGAGAACTGTTCACCACCACAGTAACAGACCCAGGCTTCAGGATGCAGGCAGCTGCAACCGAACTTAGTTCTGACAGGCAATCTGCTACATTCACTTTTCAAAACCTTACAGAAAAATACCATAAGCATGAATTAATGTGACTGTATACAGGGAAGATGTCTTTAGCAGAAGAATACTTTAGCAGAAGAATACACCGCATCAAAGCTACTTCACACAATAGAGGCTCCCTTTGAAAAGTAAAATGGAGTAATTTTTCTTCCTGCCTTGTCTCAGACATCAACCCTGTCACTCTCCAGGCACCTGGGTGTTTTCAGGAGGGAGCCACAATTTGTAAAACTCAGAACTATGACTAATGGAAATATAAACATAGAATGATAAAATGGCATAGATTTTAAGATATAAACTTAATATCTTAAAATTACACAGATTTGAATGCGACAAGTTAGCCCATCTTGCTAAAAAGCAATGTTGTTTTACAAAACTAGTAAAGGAAAATGCATCAGGTTGTAAATACAAATTTATAACAAATTTAATTGTGATTCCAAACTGTCACAAAAGGGAATTAAAATAGAAATGTTTTCTTTTTAGAAATGTATTCTTTAAATTATTTGAATTGTTATTTTTACTTCAATATGCAAAGAGATACATAAAACCTGGGCAGAGATTTTTGTAACTTCAGTGCATCAACAGTCTCTTGCAAGGACCTATTTGCAAAACAGATTTTTCATGATTACTTATACAACTCTGGTAAGTTTACTGACTTTGCTACCAATTACTTTTTTTTTTTTTTTTGACAAAACAATTGCTTTCAGAAATACAATAAAAATGACAACTGAAATTTTATGCATACAATTACGGACATCACAATTCTTTCATGATCTTAAGTGCTCTAATCCCACATATTTCAGGAATGTTAAAACACAGAACAAGATTATTTTTCTTTAGCTAATCATAAACCTCCACTTTTAAAAACCAGGAGAGCTCTAAATTAGCCATGTGGGACTTTCACCAATTACTCAGAGAAATTGACTTCTGGACTAAGAATAAGAGTGACAACTTGAAGCTAAAGACAGGCTAAATAAAAGTGTCCTTTTAACAAAAGGCACAAATACAAGGGGATTAATGGAGGTGCCTTGTCTATGCTATTGTACGTACAGCATGATGTGGTAGCTTGCACTGTAATTCCAGACAAGATGCAAAGGACTGTTTTTGTGCCATATACTGAATTGCTGTTAAACACATTCACCCAGAGTAGAGTAACTGGAATTGTAAGAGGTTATAATTGGAGTTCTTGTTCATCTAAAATGAAAACCTATTTCACCCTATTAAGTTCTGACAGTACAACATTTGCATGTACAGAAAGGCTGACAGCTGTAACATTAGAAACGCATCACACAGCCCTCTATCTCTGAAGTACTGTGTGATTACCTTCTTTTCATATTTCACAGGGAAATTCAAACTCATTTTCTTCTTATTAACAAACATACAATGCTATATCTACAAGCACTGCAGAAAATGAGGAGTTTGTGATTGGCCTGCACAGATTATTTGGCATAGAGATAGGAAATAACCTGAAGAGGCTACTCTTTAGGATTTTGCTTTAGCTTTACGGAAATAAAACTTGCAGCATTTTCTTCCTCACCGAGGACAATGCGTGCTTTCTGAAGGTTTCTGCAGCGGAGGACCTACCTGCACTACAGCTCTCAACAGAGGCTTCTGGGGGTGCTGGAGAGGGTTCTTTAACTGGATGGAAAGTACAGACAGGACAAATGGAAAAAGACTAATGCCCGCGATGCAGACCATTGCATTGCTTGCGCTTTGCCTGGCTCAGGGTTAAGTCCCAGCCTGGGTCACACCTTTCACAGCATGAAGCAAGGGCGCGAAGATAGGGGAGAAGAGCAGGACAGCTAACAGATACCTGTGCTCTCTTGTGCTCCTTGTCCGCTGCAATGGCCTCCTTTTGCCACCTCCCAGCTGGGCAAGCCACAAGGTTTGCCTAGAAGTATGTCTGTACAGCGACATGAAGCTGCCTACTCCTCACGCTTTACTCCAGCTAGCACAAATAACAGTGACACTGACGATACGGGGAGTGGGCGTTAGCGTGCGTTAGTAAACAGAGCGGGAGAGGCCGGGAGCGCGCGGTTCTTGCTGCCAATGCAGGCACTACTGACGCTCTTCACTGCTATGATCACCAGTCCAGGGCAACGCTGCTTGGCCTCAGAGGTTATAAACACACCTCTGGTTTCTAGGTGAGCATACCTTAGGCTGGCTTGCGGGGGCAAAGCTTGGCCCCGATTTGTCATTGCGTATTCATTATATTAGCATTACCTCTGCATCTCCAGGGCAGAACTTAATTCCACAGGTCTAGAGAAGAACAGGTACTTCTTTTCACAATACTGCTTAAAAACCCTGCTTGATATACTTGTAGAACATTACATTTCAAATACGCAAGACCATCAGCTTTCCTTTTCTACCGAACATTCTCAAACATTACAGTAAGATAATCCTATATAAGGCTATAAACCTATGATATTTTTGCTCGCGCACAAGCATTCAGCTGGGAAAATGAGTATAAACAGAAGTAAAATCACCTTATCTAACATAATCAAATCATCAAACTGTGGTGAAACAGAAGAGACGTTAGGAAATGCCATAATCCACTCATATTCTGGTGATGATTCCTATCTTGACAAATATTGCAACCCTTTCTCCTTCATAAGGATTTCTACCACATCCCCCACTCCTGTATTTCTCTTCCACTTATTTTTGCTGCTATCTGTTCTTTCTTTGGCAGCTCCTGCGTTAGTCTCCTGGCTCTCCAAACATCTGTAGCTTTTTGCCATTTCTATTTCTATTTTCTCTTCCTCAGCACTCACCCTGCTTGGAGCTCTGAATAGCTCCATAACATGCGTGCCTGCCTTTTCACGAGATTGTTCTCCTGGCAGTAACGGACGCAGCGCTGCGTTGGCAACAAGCCTCCGATGAGTCAATGAAACTGTGTGAAAGGATGGCACAGCACATGTAATTTTGAGGCAATGTGCTACACAACAAAGCAACCTGGAAACTTGTTATTAGCCTCCTTCAGAAGGCTCCTTCCCACAGGCCCTGAAACAACAGAGTGCTTGACCCTAAGCCCAAGCTTAGGAACAAGCTGGTTTTGACTTCAGACAGGACTATTTCGATGCTGAAAGTCTGCGGTGCCACAGGCAGCCTTACTGAGCTGTACCGGACAGACAACTGTACTAGTGATTAAATTTAAACAAACAAAATAAACAGCTGCCTTGAGCCATAAACTGCTCTCCTACAAGTGGCTACCTGTGCTGCTAGCACTGTACGCGACGCCTTTGGTACAGATGGCACTTGGAAAGCTGATACTGGAAGCAGAAGTGGAGTAAGATCACACACCATTTAATTATGCTCGCCTCTTGTCTTTTAATGTGGTAACTCATTCTTTTTCTTCCAGAGCCAAAAACCTAAGAATGCATTCCCCTTGTATTAAGATATAATAACTGCAGCCTGAGTATGGGCTTCTTAACAAGATTTTGTGATATTTTCACTAACACTGCTTTCCAGCTGGCGATGAACAGCCTGACAATAAGCCTATACCGATATGAGAATCCAGTACGAGATTTTTAACCCCTCATCCATTCTCACCGATCTAAGAGGCAAAGTATTTCTCTCCTAATCTGTACCTACTCTGTAACACTTGATATATTAAAAGCAATTTACTGAAGGTAGCTGCTATTCTCTTCTGTCTATCATAGACCTTTTGGTAAGTTTTCTTAATACACAAAGACTCCATCCCAAACGCAATGCAAGCACATATTTTAAATGTAAAGTATGTACTGGACTCCGTGGGAGACCAAAACAGCCAAAAAAATAACATTCCATGTTTATGCAATATTGAGGCCAAGTACTCTGATGCTATACAGATCTTCTGCTTTGCTTGATATCTATTCAAATGAGATGTGGAAGCATATTAAGTTGCATTTTTAGCATATGACATCTCCCCTCTGCAAAATAAAACAAAAACCTTTTCACTTGCTGAGAAAAATGCTTTCCTACTCTTTACTACAGTCAGTGAATACTTTCACTTTTTATCTCCCCTTTTCAATTGCTGTAATTTTCACCCTTGCCAAGCCAGCTAACAAAGTCACAGAGAAAATCGTATTAATTAATTAATAGTACATCTGTGACAGAGAGACAGTACAGGACTAAATATAGAGTCTATAAAAGGATTTTTATCATTTAAAATGCATTTTTAAATGTCCAGAATCTTAATCAAAATAGGTTTATTCACCAAGTTTTATTCAAAGTTGTATAACTGCTTTAGAATTAGATTTTCTATTTGTTTGCAATGATTTAATATCAGTTCTGTTAACTTACAAGAAAACTCACAAATAAAGATGTGAAGAGTGCTAAGAAGGACATGGACCTGTTGGAGCGAGTCCAGAGAAGGCCATGAAGATGATCAGAGGGCTGGAGCACCTCTCCTCACAAAGACAGGCTGAGAGAATTGGGGTCATTGAGCCTGGAGAAGAGAAGGCTCTGGGGAGACCTTATAGCAGCCTGCCAGTACCTAAAGGGGGCCTACAGGAAAGATGGGGAAGGACTTTTGACAAGGACATATAGTGATAGGGCAGGGCATAATGGCTTTAAACTGGAAGAGGGTAGGTTTAAATTGGATGTAAGGAAGAAATTTTTCACTGTGAGGGAGGTGAGCCACTGGCACAGGTTGCCCAGAGAAGTTGTGGATGCCCCATCTCTGGAAGGGCCAGGGTGAATGGGGCTTTGAGCGACCTGGTCCAGTGGAAGGCGTCCCTGCCCAGGACAGAGGGGTTGGAATGAAATGATCTTTAAGGTCCCTTCCAACCAAACCATTCTATCATTCTATGACAATTCTACAATAAGGAGAAGACACTGTGCACTTCCTAGACAGTGTGATACAGACAGATAATCAGATAATTCATTGTCATTAGTGAGAGATGTGCAGTTGGGTACTCACATACTAGACTGATCAGATACAGCCTCATAAGATAAGGTCTACCTTGATTTTAAAGACAGGCTGAGCTCTACCTGTAACAGTTCAAGTCTATGCAAAAAAGCAAAAAACTCCAGGTCAGGAGTGACCTGGACTTTCAGTTTCACACAGATTTTCACAATCCTGACATGATTTGCAATGTTCAATTCCTGCTGTTTAAGTGAACTTCTTCTGATAGGTCTGAATAGCATCAGATGATCTACAGAGGCTGGTGACTATAGGAAAATGGAGAAAAAAAAAACATAATGGTTCCCTGAAGCTACAACAAGGAAGTTGTTATGTACACAAAAGAAATGCTGAAGAAAACTGTTCCTGATTTTTCATTGAAATCATAAAGGATAAAAGGAAGATGCATAAAGAGAAAGATGTAACTTTTATCCTTGAAAAACCCAAGAAAAGCTTACTTGGGAAGATGTGCACTTACTATATAGCTTACTTACAGCTCTTCCACATCTGATTGGCGTATGGATAGGAGATGGACAGCTGCGCAGTCACGTCATGTGAAGAATGAGCATGAACACTGCATTTACACACGCTGTTGCGAATTAGTAACACACCCCCCTATCCTCCTCCCCCCCACCAGGAAGCTATAGGCAGATTTACCTGAGATGCATTCACAGATTTTCCAGCAGAAGTAACTGCTTTTCCCTGAACTCAGCTACCTTTCTTTGAAAATCTCCCCTGCATCTTAAAATGTTTTGGATAGAAAGACAGACATTCTACATTTATTTTACTACATGTCAGACTATTCCAGCTGTTCCAACAAGCTGCAGCTACTGAAACTGTGCGAGAAGATCAGAGACCACTCTTAGGAAAAGCATTGATAAAACAGGATCAGGCAAGCACATGGCTAACAAAGAGCAAACACGTGCCGTCTAATAGTGTGGTACGTGACATGACCTGAAATCACAGTCAGAACAGAGAGGAAAGAGACTGAGAGTGAGGATGAACTACTAACCGAACAGGAGGTCATCAAGGATGTGACGGATGTTCTACAGGAAAAGATGGCTCTGCTGGAACAGGGAATGTCATCAAGCCAGCCAAACCAGAGGACATGCCAAGATCTGGGGAGCGAGAAGCTGCAGCTGGTGTGACAGAAGTGCTGTCAGAAAAAACCAACACGAACAGCCTAAGGATGTATGGCACGGAAGGACTATTCAGCAGTCTGAGGCTGCGAAGCTGGGGTGTACACATAATACGGACAGTCCCACACCCACATATGACATTTACACCAATTCCAGACCCTGGGTCCTCTAACAAAGCTACCAGCTGTTTTTCTGTAGCCCAAACCACTTCAAATGACATTTGAATATACAGCAGATTTATGTACAGGGCCTTCCTCTAAGCTGGAAGTCGAATCCAGAAACAGGGGAATCCTTTCTCAACTGACCTCAGATTAGGAAGCCGCTAAGGGGCTTTTGAGCTTTGCCTGCACACTACTGCTCTATTTTGCAGACAGTGTAATAACCACAGCTGCACTTGATGCTCAATTCAAAACAAAATCCATACGCAGTTCCACCGTGCCTTTTATTTGGGAACAAAGCCCAACAAAGTTCCTGGCCCTCCTCACCAGCAGCTGCTTGTTCCTGCCGCAGGACCACCGCTCACCTACTGATCAGCTGGGCCAACACGGTACGAAGGGACTGCAGGGTAAACCAAGTCTGATAGGATCTAAAAACAAACAAGACCTGTTTCTTTTTTATTTTTTAAAAATCTTTTTAAGCCCAGCTCATTTTGGAACAGCTGTAAGTGCAGAAAACTCCAATATGAGAGTGGGAAACAAGTAGCTTGGAGAAAGACAAGGAATGAAGAGAGCAAGGGAGAATGGGGAGAGGCTGCTAAGACATCTACGCTTCTGAAGGAACTACACCGAGTCATTAACTCACCTGTTGTCTCAAGCCTTCTGCAGACAGCCTGCGGCATATTGCCTACCTGGGGTCTTCCTGAACACAAGAAAGCAGAGACTATGCCATGGACAGAAAAGCAAGCAAGACAGAGTCGCCTAATGCAAAACTTCTAACAGTTATTAAAAACCATACTTACATATGAATACCTTGAAAAAAATTAAAAGTTAATCAATATGATCTTGCAGACTTTTTTTCAAATGACATTTTCCATTTCAACTCTTGTACTCTCAGAACAGTGACAAAAAATGTTTTCTAAAAATAAAGGTTTTATGCCAAAGAAATTACAATAAAGACAGAGTCACTGCTGTGTGCGCTATGACTAAAGAGGCAGTACTCCCTTCTTCACTGCTTCCCTGTAACTTTTAATGTCTCCTACATTAGAACCAGTAAGTTATCATTAGCCTAAAACTGGCAATCAGCTCCTTACAGCATCTGGCTACTTACAGAGTGAAGTTATACACAGTGAACAAGAGGCTGCATTGAAATCTGAGATGGATTTCATTCATGCCACAGAAATATTAATTAATCTCACCACCTTGAACTCAATGTACTGACTATTTCTGATCAAGAAGCAGATTTGTCATGCTAATAATCCTGCAGTTCCTTTGATGTAATCCCCATCTAGTAATTTATCCTACTAAAAGTCGTAGAAAATACTTTGCAATAATTGTGCCCAAAGAAATCATTATATTTGCATTTTCAAATGCTTTTAAAAGTAACAAACTGCACGAGGGAAGCCAGCCTACTGACACTTGCTGCATAGGAAAAGAAAAGAAAATAAACTCCCCCATACTTTTAGCCTGAACTCATAGTGAGCTTGCATTTGTAAGGCTCTCGCTAATTTTAACCTGCAAGGGTTAAAATTAGCCATCCCAGGTGTGTTCATGTGTACGGGATACCTTTCACAAGTGTCAGGATGTTGGCAGATGAAATACCATTCAGCAGCTGGAGGTGTCCAAAAACAGTGTATTATTTAAATTTTGTATTTAACATGAAATCTATTATTTCAACAGCAGGGGACAGGCAAAGGGAAATGCATTTGCTCCCACAAAAGTTTAATGTAGGCATTCATTGCCTGAATTATGTTCCCTCTTCGAAGTGACAGCTTTTTTGAGATTTACAAAACTATGAATTGGTAGATTGAAGTAGAATTTTAGAATATATTGGTAGATTGAAGTAGAATTTTAGAATATATATTAAAATTATTTTTTTAAAAAAAAAATGGAATTACAAGAATAGCTTATCGAAGAAGTGAAAACTAGCTGACTTCAGTTAAGCATGGACAACAATTTCAGAGTCTTGCTTGCAAAAGAAATCCAAAAAACCTTGGTGGGAGTTCAGGCATATGGAAAGAATAAACAGAGAACCAAAACTGGCAAAGAACAAACTTGGAAAAGCAAGGTGCTGTGGGGATGGGAATGATCTATTACCACTGAGAGGAGGGGAGTCTGGAAGGTTGGAATCTGCTCCTGACACACTGGAAGATTTGGCTACTTCACCCTTTTTGTCAGCCTCTCCATCCTTAAAATTGAATGTTATTTATTCATCTTTGTAAAGAAAATTATCCAAAATTTTAAAAAACGTAATCACATGCAATTTTGCAAGTTCTATCATTTACAGATCCTTCTTGCAGAGACATCAGTAAAAGCAGTCATAAGGATTGCATTAACTAATTGTGAACATCAACTTAATGAAGTCTATTTGTTTGCTACCAGGATTCTTGTCCTGCATTGTGATCTGTAGTGTGAACTGCTGCTCATACGCACAGCCCAGTGAAATTTAAGGAACACCATCTGGGTACAAACATACACTCAGTAAAGCTATAAATAGATCAAGCAAGTTCATTACACGCGTGAGGTATTCGCCCGCATGAGTATTTTACAGTCTTAGGCCCTCATGCCAAAAACTCATCTCTACAGTTTTCCTACAACCAACCTTGTCTTTTTAGCCGAGGAGCTAAACACTTTAACAGAATTTTTAAATTTCATATGCAAGCTTATCATGGAGTATACATGTCCAGATGGAGAACACAGAGACCACTCTGACTCATTTCTAATCAAGCAGTTGGAACAATATCGGAACATCATTTATTTCATTTTTGTACCCAGAAACTATGAGAAACTCATCTCCAGATGGAATCTCTTGCTTCTAGTACTCTGAAATGCTAATGAATAGAAGACCAATTCCTGTCCCCACTCTGTAACACCTATGCATACACAAGCTGTAGCATAACATTATGATTTGACTGTGTAACACATTTTATTTAAATTCTAAGACCTCAAAGTTAAGGACCAGAGCTGGCTGAGACAAACTTTTCTTCCTCCCTCTCTCCTCAGTCCCCTCAAATCAGACAAGAGCACAGAAAAGGGGATTCTTTAAAATGGTCTAGAAATTTTTAAAAGCTCTTTTTTTTTTTTCCCTTTTTCCCACGTTCTGCACAACTGCAGTTGAAAAGCAACCAGCAAGAGTATGACCACCATGCTATGGGGACTCAAAATAGGGTTGTTTATGTCTACATAGATAATTCATTGGCAAAATCACTGTATCACATATGGCTCATCTGTGAGCTCAAGAGCAGGTGCGGGTTATCTGCTGTAGCCAGTCTCCCCGGAGGAAGTTACTATTTTTGTAGAGAGATGTGTGTGCACAGATGTACACTCACATCTGTATCTATGGGCAAAGGATTCACGCTGTCTACTCCTAAGAAAAGGTATGTAGATGCCTAGATGGAAGTTATGAGTATAAATGGGTCCAAATCTGCTTCAAGCAGGCAGAGTTCTTCCTTTGTGCTGTTCCTTTTATAGGAACACGGCAACACAGACTTTGCTTTTGACTATTCAGTCAGAAATAAATTCCTCTTAGCACATACTTCTCCGGCAAATTCATGATGCTCTACTGAAACGATCTCTTCAGAGCATGTTGCATGTGCCTGTATTTCTTAAACAAAGCATTTGTCAGAGCTATCTGCCAGTTTTTGCAGGCTTCACATTTTTGCCCACACTACCCTTTGTACAACTGTGACTGATGTTGTTACACGGTTTGTTATACGGCTTCCACCACTTTTCGTGAGATTTAGGCAAGCTTTGAGGATGATGAAAACAAATGCACTTAACATAATGCTGATACCACAATACATTGCTAATTAGATCCCTGATTTTTAATACTCAAACACCAGTGCAGATCTCTTTAAGGTACTTTGAAGTACCTGCTGATTGTAAGGGTTCTCCGTGCTGGATCTGTCTGCAACAGATAAGGTAAGTGCCATATTCCCCTACTGAAATCTGATTATCTGTACGTGTACCAGAGCCAGAACATTCAGATTAGGGCCCTGGATTGAATGTGAATTTCATAACTCTAAAATGATTTGAACCAAGAATTTGATATGAAACACTTCAGATCTAAGATGTTCAGAAACCAAATCTTGCACCAAATTTAGCTAGTTTCAGGACACAAGACACAGCTGGATGTGAAGGGGATATAGTTAAGTTACACAGTTGACTCCAAGGTTTCTCTTAAGCCAATCTTCAGTTTAATGGTAACTCAGTTATTCTCTGAATATGCAACTCAGATCCTGTATCATGCTGTTTTGGACATTTACATGCTGTGTTACATGCCTGTTTCCCTTCCCCTCCCCTTTAGAAAACAAAAACTCCAAACAACAAGAAAACCCTACAAAAACCAAAGCACATGTAGTATTCCCAGGGAGGAATACTAGTCATAACTACCGGAAATTTTTCTCTGCTGGTAATATTCCTGCTGCTCATATAGGTCTGTGTGCATCAAAGACCAATTCTGCCCCAGTGTGAGAGGACATGAAAGGAGGGTAATTCTATTTACCTGGGCTCCTGTACGAAGCCTTATGTTCTCTCTCTTCATTTAGCTTTTATGCCTTGGATGACTCAGTGCCTAAGTACAAGCAGATCAGAACTACCAGCTTAAATCATGAACTTCAGCTACCCTGTTATTTCTATGCTGAATCACCTATCTGGATCTCTCCTTTGATTTCTGATAATTTTATGTAATTGTAACACTTCTGTTAAGCATAGCTGCGCATTTGATATTTCTGTCTACATTTAGCCTCTTGCAATTAATTTGGATCAAAGAGATCAAAAGGCAAAGTGTCTTCAGGATACAGCAATACCCACAGTGAGAGACAGAGATTCTCTCATTAGCAAACATCTCTATTAGCAGAGTTTCACTGTAACAAGGCATGCTGAAGACTTATAAAGGAGTTAAACAGTCACAGATTTCCAAAATGAAGGTGTAGTGAAAACTGAATAGAAACTATCTGCCGTACAAATCACACCATTCAATGTCCTGTCAGCAGACCCCGGAAAGAGAGAGTGATCTGAAGCATGTTACAGGAGCCAAATGAGATTAACATAGCAGCGGTTTTGAAAATCCCACAAGCTCTCAAAACAGATCAGCATCACTCAAAACACAATATGCATGTTAGAACAAAGGCACTGAGATCACTGCGCAGTATTATCTGCATTGTGGTCTCTTTTGCTGAACAGTATTTCCAGGAAAATTAAGAAAAAAGAAAAAAAAAAAATCAGCAACCAACAACATATTCCAAGATCTAATAACTAATTCTCTGTTTGGAATAAATTCAGCCGCCATCCTAACTTGGTCAGACAGGAAACAGGTAAGGGATGACCTCTGCTATGCTTAATGTGGATAAACATTGTTTCTGTAACTATTTCTGTGACAACTGTCCACGTTTATTTGGTATAAGGATGGGTGTATAAAACATAGATCCCACTCCTTCACTGGAAATTGCAAATACTAATTTTGAGGATTCTCCTAACAACCCCCACGGAAGCGTTCCCCCCGTGATAAGGCTGTCACCATTGCCGTTCTTTCTCACCACACCAGTTAGTGAAGAAAAGTGTGAAAACCGTACTGCTCTCACCCTCCAAATACAGAACAGCTGTTTCTGCAGTGCGTCCAGCCAGTACCTGCTCAAGGTTTAGAAGCTTTTACCTCAGCTATGATTTTTGTCAGGCAGCAACACTTCCCGCAGCTCTTGTGAGCCTGGCTGCTCGCTGCTCCTGGAGATGAGCCAGGCACGTGCATCCTGCAAACCAAGCTCTTCAGCTTCTTCCAGCAACACACCTCCAACACCACCACACCTCCTCAATTCCCTTCATCTCACACAAAAGCCCTAAGCCTCGCAAGAATTTTAGCTCTCAGTAGATTCCAGAAAAATTTGTTTTGAAGACTACACTTCAGACATGACTATTCTCAAGCACTTCAAAAGGTAAGAAAATTAACTTCTACCTATATCATAAATGTAACAGTGGCTACGTAATTTACAGAATCACTTGAGGCCAGGTGGACCTTTCGTTAAACGCACTGGAGAACTCACACAAGTTAATACTCACAGCTTCAAGGCACTCACAGGTTGGCCCATAATTTTACTCAATTACAAAATGACCTTAATTAATCCTTGCTGTTGTCTGTTGTGCTACTTGAATTTGATAGATGTGTGCAATTCATACGAAGTGTAGACTGCTAATACTTCACTGAGATTGCTGGTGAAAGACTGGTATTATTTCTGATGAGTTGTGATGAATGGTGCTTTTCTGCACTTGACAACAATGTGTTAAATACCATGGGGGCAGCAGAAGATACATAATGAGTTCAGGTATTTATTTCCTTGCTTTAACGACTTGGCAATGAAATCCTTAGGAACTGGCATTGACTTCAGCAGGGTTAGGATTTCAGAAGCAGAGGTTACAAATTAATAGCCCAGGTAAGTGCACTGCTGACAATCAGCAAACGTAGAATGCTTTTTCTAAAGGAAAGATTTCAGGGCTGCAATTTTACAGGATGGTTATTGGTTTCCTCTTCACAACATTAAAAAAAACCATAAATAAATGACATGGGGACTTGGGACACTCTTAAAGTAACGGTGACTAACCTGAAAGTTCAGAAATCGGTATCTGAACTGGCCTGGCCGCAGTTTGCATAAAGAAAATATAGCTGTGAAAAGTCAGCTTAAAGCCCAGTCTGATTCCAATGCCCCACGGAAGCTATGGAGACCATCATATTGGGGCCGGATATTTATTTTTTTTTCTCCTGTGAACATCTTGTGACTTTTCCAGCAAAGACGTTTGTGTACTTCTTCAAAGCAGCTAGAAGAGTGGATCTAAAATTCATCTGCCTATTTAAAACTTCATACATTCTTTCAGTTTCCATGACACTAAAACTGCATCCCTCCACAAGAAAAAGGTACAATCTCTTCCGTGCTATTGCCTGAGAGTGCCTACATGCTGCGTATATTATCCCTTTCAGTGATAGGGACGTTGTCATTTTAAAGACGGAAAACAAAGATGAAATTGTAATTATTTTTTTTTTGCGGCCAACTGAATATTGTGCACTTGAATAAAGACTTAATGCACTCTCAGATCCTGAAACTCTTGCCAACAGGTGGAGAAAGCGTGAACATCAGGCTTACTTTAAAATTAATCAAACCCGCAATAGTTCTCTGACGGATGGGTTCCAATTCTATTTTACTAAACAAGGAGACACAGGAGAAGGCAAAGCAGGGCCAAGGCCCGTGAAAAGCATAGCACTCACAAACGGATACTAATCACCTCCACTCCCACTGATGGCCATTCACGTGAAGATTAGGGAGGATCTTTGAGGCTTGTGCTGATAAATAGATTTGCAGAGCACTGAAGACACTACTGAGTCACCTCAGGTATTCATTAACACTTGTGTATTATATGTTCATATTTGCCTGGTCTGGCAAGCCTTGCTCTGATGTTAACACGGTTGTCATGGGGCACCCTCACATATTTAAAGCTTATTAAAGATAAGTATTGCCCTATTTCCAGGCAGATCCCTTTAGCTAAATGTGGCAGTTAAGTTGTTAGGAATGTCTAATGGCAGAGTATCTGTTAATTTTAAACTTCCCTCCTCCTCGCTTTCAGTTTCACATTCTCTCAACACATCCCCAACAACCGTCCAAGTGGCTGAAAGTTCTGTTCCAGATTGGCACACACCATGGGGAACATTACAGAAACCTCTCCTGGATTTCTCAAAGCAAAAGGAAGCTGACAGACTGATAAGGTCACAAGGGAGGATGCAAAATTTAATCTACTGGAACCAAATGTGCAAAACATTACAATAACTACTTCCAAACTAGAATGGACATAAGGTATGGAGCTGCTGTGTATCTGACAGGCCTTAGATACGTATGCATTTCCAAATTAGGCAACTCCCTGATTGGCAAGAAACTCTGTGTGGCTATTCTAAATTGCATGAACTCCTCTAGCTCACCTAGCAAGTACAATTGACTGGTTGACACAAATCTCTAAGCCATCTGAAAATAACTAACCAGCTGTCCACGCTTCTCACAGCTACGATTGTTTCTGCACTTAACAGACAGCAAATAAAACACAGTTAAGAAGAGATTGCATCTGGGTTTTAAAGGGTTTGGATGGTCAACTCTTCCTCAGACGGAAGGGGAACGGTGTTCATTGGAAGTTGAGAGGCACCTTTGCTTCCTACTATGATACAGACATGCCTGATAACCCAGAAAGCAGAGGCCAGTCCATGTGGAGAAATGTAAAATAATAAAAGCATCTATTTTAATAGGTTTTCATAAAGAACTTGTTTTATGAAATATATAAAGTATATTTCTTATATTCACAATTATAAATAAAAACACCATATTGTAAGGACCTTGACTATTCATAGTGCTACAGGAGAGCATAAGATCGCCCAAGATTACCACAGTAACATTCTTAGTAATAAACCTCTGGGCTACATCAGGCACTTCTACCTCTTTCACAGATGACATTTTCTCATAAAACCACTTTCAATCACATTTAGTCAAGGTGCTCAACTCCTGGCCCATTCCTAGCAAGAGCTAAACATGAGCTTAACTGTTTGTGCAAACATCATCCCAAACTGGGACATGATTACCTTAATGTAAAGTAGACATTAGAAATAATGTCTAACCTAATTTTTGAAATACCTACCAGTGAGTTTTATGATAACAAAATCACTGCCTTAGTAGAGTGAGAAGTATCAGTCTCATTTGCAAGGAAGAGATTTCAGGAGTTGCCGTATTGGTCTAGGTGAGACACAAGTTAAACTTGCCTCCCTGCTATCATTACTACCAGGCTACTGCTTTACATGTGCACAGTAGCTCCTGTACAAGATGTACAAGATAATCAATACAAGATACTCTATACTGAAACGCTCAGTGCTTGCTTTTTTTTTTTTATAAGTCTAATAGCTGAAAGATGGTTATATAAATTAGTTAACAGGAATTAAGCCCTTAATTATTGGAGAAAGAAGTGATAGGTCATGCATATTTAGAAACCATATAATACCAGCTCTGTTACCAAAAATCTCCTTGAACTACCAACCACTAGAAATTATAAGTTCAGAAATAGTTATGCAGTCATATTTTTCTCTTAAAAATAAGCTATGGACTCTCATAACTTGCATCTCTAAGTTCTAGTTAGTAGACTAGGACAGAAGAAAAAAAAAAAAGACAAAAAAAGACTCTGTGGGACTTAGATGGATAAAGAGAATGTCTCTAGAGGAAAAAAAAAAAACAAAACATAGAAAAATGAAATTTTCCTATGTGATTTCTTAAGTAAGGGTTAGTAGGCCAGGGAAGTGAAAAGGACAGATGAGTTCCCTGAAGAATCAAGAGGCACTAGAGGATCCTGACTGCCTTAGAAACAGCTCATTACTTTCCCACACAGTTACGCTGTTTGGTAGCTTTCTCTAACTCACCTATGGACACCACTGGGCAGTATTCTGTGAGCAGTACAATTCTCCATCCTCAAACACCAAGCAACATGCAAAACTGCTAAAGGCAACTAGAAAACATACAAGCTCAAAACTGAGCACAAGGTGACCAAGATCATCTCAGGGAACTTTCCCGCCACCTATAAAGGCAGCAAGGAAGGACTGGAACAAACAGCAATGAGGCAGCAAACAATAAAATTTCAAAGATCATGACAGTGAGTACCAGGGAGAAATGGGAGTCAGTGCAGAACTGAAACAGGGATTAAGATCTATGGATTAGTCAAAGAAGTTTCATAGTCTCTGAAAGGAAAAATGTTTCCCCGGTGATGATGCCACAGGAATCACAAGCTACTTCCACGGCTATTATTTTTCCCCTCAACATGAATTCTCCTCTCCAGGACTCAGGTTCATTCGCGTGATTTTCATCTAATGGCTATTTTAGCCATTCCTCTGGCAAAGTAAATTACGGTACTATCGGCTTTTGAAGTACTTCATCCCCACCTGTGACACCTTTGCTGCTTTAGGTTACACTTAATCATGACGTTTCCTTGTGCTGGCATTCAACATTTAAACAGAAGTTTTGGAAGAGAAAAGCTTTCAACTTATTTTATGATGTGAGACACATGGTCCAGCAAATGCCTGTTTTGTGGAGGCGCACAGGCAGCTCTTCATTTGATAGCTATCTTCAGACATAAAAACCAGAAGTAGCTCAGACTATGTTTTTCTTGCAAGTGTCTTTCCTTGCAGCTCCCTCTTCTATAAGCAACGTTCACAAAGAAATAATGACTGACACTGGTTCATCACTGTCACCCAGCTAGGTTCTTTCCAGGTGATAAAGGACACGCTATGCAGAGAACCCGTCTTGCAAAGCTGATGCTTCAGGCCACGTGGTTTACCTGTGCCCGCTGTGCAGAGCTTCTACAGAGCTGTTCTGACAGTCTCCAACTGTAGAGAAGAGCCGGGCGGTAGTTCCAGAGAGGTACAATCCCTAAAACCATAAAGAACTACCACAATCATCTTCTCTAACCTTCGTTGTACACATACTACCACAATTTTTGCAGAGAATGGAGTAGTTTTTCCAGGATGTAACTTCTAGAAAGCTACCCAAGCCCATTCAAATAATAGTAAGTTATGGGCAACCATTTAGAAAATTGCATCTAACAACAAGCCTGAATTTGTCTCACTTCCACTGACGACTACTGAGCCTTGTTATGTCTTTGTCTGAAGGCAATCTTCATCTCACACCAAGTACCATTCCCACGTGTATCTAGACACAGTGCTAAAGCCATGTCTAGCCTGCTGGTAAGGACAGATACACACACAGCAAGGGCCAAAGATCTTATAGCTTAGGGACGGCGCTACGCAAAGACAGAAAGCTGTTGGCATCCTATCACAGGGAAAAGAAATTCAGCATTGCAAACCTGAGTTCAATTTCTTTAGATAATACTTGTAATCAAATGCACGCATAGATTCCTGGAGAAGTGCAACGTGTGAGTCGGGAAGAAGTCAGGTCTGTGCTCTGAGGGGGAACTAGTGTTTCAAGCTGGTAGAAGCTGATTAAAGTGTAATATATCATCAGAAAGGAAAAGGAAATCAAACTGTTTCTGAACCTGAAATTCTGAGATGTTAAATATTTAGTAAAATAAAATATTTCTTCAAACTCAAAACTGTAAGATATTTTCTGCAGAGCAAAAACTTTGCAGAACAGTTTTTTGTTAAAAATCTATTTCACTACTAAAGAAAAACAACTTTGATGGAAAAATTCCCCGTCAGTTTTTCTAGCATTCAGCAGAGGAAACTTAATAATCTTCTGCAAAAGCATGAAAGAGCACGATCTACCCCTTTACATAGAGGGGACCATAATTTAGTCTTTTAAGAATTAATGAAAAAGACTCAGGAGTGTTCAGCACAAAGCCATTCTATGCATAGCAAATGTGCTGTGCCTGACTGGCAGTCCTCTCTTCAGAAATGGCACCGCCACGCTTCCTGACTGCTGGTGTCCCCCTCCTCCAAGGCGACCCTGAGCAGCAGACAGCAGATACTCTTTAAATCAGCTGCTAGGGAAAAGCAACTGAAAGAGCATCATCCTGCTCTCCTTCCCCTTACAGTCAACTGCCTTTGGCCATTTTTATCAACCTGGTAAGGGATGGGAAGAAAGGGAAAAAAACTAGAGAGAAAGATGAAAAATGAAGAGATGAAAAACAGAAAGATGAAGAGATGAAAAACAGGTGCAGAGCACACAAAAAGAGAAGTGAGGAAGACAAAAAAAAAGGGTGAGAAGTCCAATGGAAAGATTATTTGAAGCACGGAAAGTAAAGAAACTACTTCCCCCTGCACCACCCCCCCCCCAAAAAAAAAAGGAGGAAAAAAACTAAGTAGAAAATGAAGAGGATAGATGTTTGAAGGAAAAATAAGGCAAGAGAAAGACATCAAAGGCAGTATTATAAAAAGATATAACGGATTTTACTGAGAGAGCACCTCATTTTCCAGCATGAAAAGTCTTGATATAGTATTTAGTAAAGGTATGGATTTTAGGGACAACCAGATGGTACTTCAAACACATGGACATACAAAGAGCGATAAGAGACAAGGCACAGAGATTACACAATCCTGCAAAAGCTGCCTTGCTCAAGGAACACGGTATTGGCAGGTAAAACTAGGAGACAGTGTGCAGATAATAAAAGCTTAAAAAGGCACAAGAGGGAAAAGCATATTCAGTACAAGAAGCAATCATGAATGAGACTGCAGCATCAGACTGTTCTGTTTTAAAGATATTTTTTTTGAGAATACAAACACAGACACGCCCCAGTAATAATGGATGAAAATTTAAGATGCTCTAGTACAGAGACTTCTGAAAGTGCAAAGGAAAAGCAGAAATATATTTCTGTCTTCTAACAGGAAATGCTGAAGTGGAAAAGGAAAAAGAATGCTAACATTTTAGCTAGCATCACAGGGTGTAAAACCAGAGAGATCTTTATCGGATACTGATATAGAACTCTTGCATAATTGGGAAATCCAAGAAATCTTTTGTAGTGAAACTTGTTAGACGCCCAGAGCTTTGATCACGAGGAACTGGAATTGCTCTGCTAGTATGACAGTAACAACTAAGTGCAAAAGTTTTTCACATGCCCCACAAATCAATTTAAGCAAAACCATAAAACCGTTCAGCTTACTGTACAGGGTCTGAACCCAGCCAATCCACAACACGTATTCAACTAACGTTGACACATTTTACAATCATCTTAAGATTAGACATGTATGTTAACTAAAGATTAATCTACCTACTAGGTTCTTGAGTCCATTCTTAGTCCTGCTGTGTAATGTCAGACATATTCAACACAAGATAACAGTGACTGTGCTAGTGACTGATTTTTTTGACAAGGACTGCAAAATCAAGCAGTAAATACAAAAGCACAGTTTAATGATGCGTGATTTACAAAGCTGGGAGCTCGAGATTAATGTGATGCATAAGTCTCTTTAAAAAACATGTATTATCTGGTGACAGATTCTTACAATGACTTGCAAAAAGAGGGATGTCTTGTAAGAAGAGATTTGAACAGTGAGAAACAAACCAAAGGGCATATAAAAAGGGAGGAAGCCCAAGGTATGCAACAAATTATGAGGAAGAATAATATCCTATATAACTAAGCCGAGGTTCAGGGACAAACGATGATGGTTCATGGACCAAATGTCACAGTAGATGAGCGTACGGAGAGAACTGCTTTGTTATGAAGCACCTCAGTGACAGGGGTCCTCTCTTACGATAAAGGCTTCAAGACACTATGGAATATAAATTCATTTTAAAAAGCTGTATCTCATTAAGCGCGTAGCACAAGGGAGTACTTGCCAACTCTCCCTATTCCATGTATCCCGGGAGGAACTACATTCCTATGCAGATGTAATGCTTCTATCTGTGTTTCAGGTGTAGACAAGATATCCTCAAACCAGGACTCTATGAAGTTACATGGCTGTAATTTACATTTCTCTGGTTTGGGAACTAAAAAGATAAAACGTTTTTTTCCTCCAATTTTGTCTCAAACTGAAAATAAGGTTAAAATAAATCGGCTGTCTTTCCAATTTACAGCAGGAACTATTACATACACAAACACAGTTAAACACATCAAATTTGAGATCAAAACTCTGACAGACCCTTAGGTCTAGCAGTATAATTGGATATCACTATGACTATATTGTCAGAAGCAAATGAACAGGCACTTCACTTTATTGACATTATTTATAAGTCACTCTTGAGAGGGAAAAAGAAATGAACAATTATTTGAAAAAGCTATTATATCTGTAAGTAGCAAAGAATCAAAGATGCTTGCTCTTCATATTTCAATGGAGAATGCACTCATGAATAAGCAGGACACCCTCGGGGGTCCCTGAACCCCACTCATCCACATCTGACCTGCTCAAACCGTGCAGTGGCTGACCTGTGCCCTATCCATCTAGATTTCTTTTTCAGAGAAACCAAAACAATATGGAGTGAAATGATGAGAGAGCTGGGCACAAATGAAGTCCTGGGTCACATCCCACTACGAAATCAAGACACAGCAGAGTAAACCTCTTTGGACATGACCAGTTACAAAACATTTTGCTTCCTCTTTCTTCTTGCAATTGCCATATACTCCCTTTAACTGCATGATACAATGGATACAGCTGGTTTTAAACCTCATCCTTCAGCAGTTATGTCTCTGACAAGATGACTTTGGGGAAGTTATAAGAATGAAGTGCAAGATATAGTATTACTATTTAATATCCTCTTACATTTTATATCTCTTGCCTCAGTACCATTCTGCTGCTTATATAAACTGTATTTGATTCTGAAGCTCTCCAAGATTCTTTCCTTTGCAAGATGCTAAGCAAAAAGCAGCGTGACAGTAGTAAATGGCAACACTGTAGGAAGCAGTCCTGCACTAGTAAGGTGATGGATTACACGGACTACTCAGTCTTTTCCATACCTGATTCCTACAAGTTAAAGATTGTATTGTTCGCTCCCTTCGGTACCAAAGAAGTCATCAAGTGACTAGTGCTCAAATGCAACTGAAAGGGCAGAAGTGGGGCTTGTTTTGAAATGAATGCTGTTTCTGGGCAGGTTAGCTAGGCAGAAGTTACTGGGAAGTGCAGAAGATCTAACACTTCATCAGCCTGGCCCATGGTGTAAGGAGGCTGAGGCCGCTTGAAACTCAGTCATCTCACGTGACAATGCACTATGATCCCCACCAAACAAGTGTGACAAAATAATGGATTCTTTTAGTCCTTCACTTACACAAGAAAAGTAGAATGTGTCCTCTTCTCTTACTAGAAAAAGAGACTCTTAAAGACCCAACACTGAACTAACTGTAGGTTTCTCTCCCCTTTTGCTGAAAATGTACTGTGACGTACCATGAAGGGGGGCAGCACAGAAACATATCTGCATGAACTGGTGAGCTGCAATGGAGTTAACACACTAGTCACAGACTGCCACGGTATTCTACTAACCCAAGCTAACATATACCATTTTAAAGCCAAAATACCAGCAGAACTAGAACAAACTATCAGTTTATCAAAAGCAAGCCATTCTCCTAAGGACAGTATACCAAAAGGAGGTGCTTCAGATCACAGGCAGCAGCTAGAATAAATGATGATACTGATCTGTTTGTAAGGAAGATTTTGAAGATTTTCTTCTTGCTATGTCACTTCTTACTGCAGAGATCTGAAGGCAGCACTTGTATTGCAAACAAATGCTGCAGATAACCAAAGGGCATGAAGAAATCTAACTGCTTTTGCAATCAGGAAGCTTGCAGGATCAATGTAATCTTCAACGAATCAATACTTTGCCACTTTGTAGGGAAAGCCGTACCTTACGACTTGATCCAAAGCTCCCTGGACTCACTATCTTTCCACTGACTGTGACGCACGCTGAAGGAGGTACACAAGCCAGTCGCAGGGCTGCAAGAAGATGCCAGATTCAACAAGGCAAAAAGCCTCTCATCTAATGACAAAACCCAGTGCCCCGGTGCTGAAGTGGCTGTCACAAGCAGTACTGGAGACTAAAATTATTTAGTTGCTCTAGTCCTTGTAGGTCAAATTCATCCCTTCTAATCCAGTTAAAGCTGAACCAGTTACCTAACTTCACAAAGTCCCCCCACCACTTGGCATACATAACTGAACGCATCCACAGTAAAGAAGTCCAGCGCTGAACCACAGCAGAACTGGGAGGCAGGCAGTGGGACACTACTGCTGGCTCTAGCCAATGTTAGAAATCCTTGATTTTGACAAATATAGAGAATCAGATTTCCAAAAACTACTGAAAGTTAAGCCTACATGATGGATCCAGGAGCAACTCTGAGTTCCTAAGGATGGCAGCACACCGCAGCCATGCCTCAGTTTCGTGACGGATAAGGCTCAGAGATGCACTAATCTCCATCTCCCTCCCCCACTGAGCTGGTTTCTATTAGGAATGAATCCTGGCTGCCTGAAACAGAAAATAATTACGGCAGGCCCTGGAAGCCTGAGATCACCAGCCTTCAATTAATTCACACTTATCCATACATAAATTCAGTGTGAATGCAGTCAGCACATTATCCTCATTACAATTCAACAAAAGTTTAGGAAAACAATCATTTTAGTAAAGGAATAAATGGAGCTACAGTACTGAATTAAGTCTGTAAAGAGAAATCTTCAACTTCAGTGTTTAATTTGCACAACAACACAAATCTACAGGGCAGCCCAAAGCCAAAACTACTACCAACACATCTTAAAATATGTAAAAGGTAACAGTAGTCATTGATCACAGAACAAAAATCTGAGTACAAGGGAAGAAACTGTTACTGAACTGAACATGCACAGATCAAGGCTGGCCACCCTCACAGGACACGTGGAGGGACACAGCTGGTTTTGCAGTGGGAGGGCCATGCCCACCTCATGCAATCTAGCGCACACATGGTGCACTTGAGCGCCAAAGAGAGAGGGAAGAAGTCCGAGTTGTCTTAGACCACAGATGAGATTCATGTCTCAAAGACAGAGCTGACAGTTGCTGCCAGTGTGTACGAGCCATTACAAAATAAAAAGAGGCATCTGCCTCTCGTTGAAAATGGGCTGTCATATGTGCAGCACGTGACTTAAAATTTGTGGCGGCATGCATTGGAAAAGCAGAATTCAGAGAATGCGAAACTGCCTGACTCACATGTGCTTCTGGTGCAAAACACTGAGGATGCAGTGTACTTCACATAATAACCATATCCATTCAGTGAGATATTATGACGCACCCCAGAAATCAAACTGAACGTTACAAACTGCATTGAATACTAAAGATTTGATTTTTACCCACATATCAATCGTGTACAGTTGCAGTTAAGATCCCTTCCAAGCCCCAAGCACCTGATGGGTGCCCAAGTTAGAAGTGCTCAGCCTAGGTTCTCTCAAATAAGAGCTGGAGAGAGGGAAGTTCTCACCTGGAATCATCTTCCGGAAGGCTCCCTTTCTGCACCTATTCAGAGCTCAGAGGAAGTGTTAGGATGCATACTACAACAGGTAGCAAGAATAGTTCCAATAAATACTAAGTTATTCAATGCAGACAAAGTGGCCAGAACCTTTTCAAACCTAAGCTACAGCTAATTTGTTCTGAAAAAGAAAAAATGCCAGTCAGAAACCCTAGCCAGCACCACGGATTATTCTTCTGGAGGAAAAAGGACATCCTCTATATTATTAGAGTACTTTTCTACTAGAAAAGTTGATTTAGGAGAAATAAAAAGCATCTGAAACAGAAATTCTAGATGCTTTTATTCCTTCTCTGGTTAAAATCTACTCAGTCCAAAAGCAAACAAAGTTGGACTGACAGCTCCTATACCATACCTCAAGCCAATAAAAACAAAGAAGGCGGTTGGCAAGGGCTGTAGCAGATGAAGCAAAAGCTGTGTCCTAGTACAAGAACCACGGAGCTCTGCATGCCCGTGAACAGAGATGTCACAGCTCTACCTCACATTTCTGGATGTGCCAGCAGTGACCTAAGTACAAGCTCCCTAAAAGCAAAGGCTTCCAATACGGTGACTGAACTAGTTCAAATCGCACACTTCGTCTGTTCTGTCTGGTGCGCTATAAATAAATCCTGTGAAGTTGTATTTGAAGGCTTCCACAACAAGCTTCGATATAATATGACCCTGGTTTTGATTTGGGGGTGGTAGGGATGGCTACCAACCCTCCTTCAGATTCAGGAATGGCATCTTGCTACACTTGCCTATAGATTTTAAAATCAGTAGGCACCGTGTTAGCAAAAGGTCATTGGCAAGCATTCTAGCAGAAAACAGGAAATACAATTACACATACAGCTGTGATGTAAGACCTTTGGCAGGAGAAATAGAGCTTTGGGAAGAAAGCGGCAAGGGCAAAGCACTGTGAAATAGCATAGTAACGTGGTCAAGAGGGGGAATGAAGCATAGGGGTAGAGATAAAGAAACGGGAGTGAGGGTGAGAGGAGTAGAAAAAGAAGCACAAAGAGAGAAAATGACAGTAAAGGAAAGAAGGCAAACAGAAGAGAAGAATGTACATAAGGAAAAACATTTCAGAGTAATAGTTCTTTATTAAGGGCAGGAGCCACGTTGTTATGCAACAGGATATACTGTTTTCTGTATAGCAGGAGTTTATTTAAGCTTATATGAAACCTCAAAAAAAATCTGTGGGAGGAAAAAAAAAGAAAAAAAAAAGGGAGAGTAATATATTTCTTTCAACTTTTAAATTGCTTTTTAGGTCATATTTCACCCTTCTCTCCCACTCCCCCATGTATTTTCCAGGATGGAATTTTCTTCTTCCCACTCCAGGATTTGGCGTGGGCAGAGCACCGCAGATGCTGCTGAACTCAGAAACCAAGAACCTGATTCATTCTTCCCTTGAATCCTGAGCTATCATTTAGGCTGGGACCAAGTAAACGTCAAAGGCTGCAATTTTACATAGCCTGTACATTCCCTTTGTCCCAGCGCAACAGCAGCACAAGAGGAAGAGCAAAGGTAAATCCAGTCCTGAATCTCCGCTAGTTTGTAAAATATTTGTCTAAGAATACTTATTTTTCCTCCTGTTCCAGCAGACTTACGCTCTAAAACTTCCCTGCGTTCTGACTGTATGCAGAGGGCATGTTTTCCCTAAGGTAAGACCAACAACCATTTTTCAACTTCACAGAACAAAAAAAACCCAAACAAACAAACAAAAAAATCCTTAAAACAAACACAACCTCATACCATCAACCAGCGAAGCCCTTCAGTCTCACTGACCATGTTCAACAAGTCCAGATTATTTTCTGCAAGTTTCCTTTCACTTCAGCCTCTGATACCGCAGAATCACACTGTTGGGTATCAATTCAGCACTCAAAAAAGATTCTCAGATGAACTGTAAGGAGTCATATGACATAAAAGAAGCTGCCCCCAAGATAAGTGTTGGTATTTTTGAAAGCTGAGGCCACTTTCAGCAAGAAAGAGTCCCTGCTTAGTTCATTTTAGACTTTAAAACAAACAAAAGCTCTAACATTTTAAAAGGTTTTTTACTCCCACTGTTTCTTAATAAAACACCATTTGTGTGGGAAACCAGCTTGGTGTATACTTCAAAAACAGGCAAACCATTAAATGATCCAACACATTGGCAGTTTCAGAGAAATTCACTAGACAAGAACAAGCGATGCATCTTAAGTTTTGAAACAGCCTGAGCTTTACTTCAAGGGTGCATAAGTATGCCAAGCTCCTACTACTTTATACTGCTTAGTGTATAATCTGTGATACTTAAAGTACCAAGAAGTATAATCTGAACAGCTACTAAATGATGTGCAGGTTATAAAGCATATTTTTAAGAAGCTCAAGAGGTTACGAGTTGCTTGTTTCACAAAACCCTGGAAAATACTAAAAAAACCCTCCATCTTCCTCCAGTCCTACCAAAGAAACATGAGTTTGCCCAAATAAACAGTTAATCTCTTAAAGAGGCTGCACACAAGAGCTTCCAAAAACGCTACTTTTGCATCAGCGGTATTACGGCTTTATAGTTAGGCTACAAATTGTTTTTCGGCACATGCATGCTAGCTAGTTTACTGTGGAAATTTAAAATGTCATTAGAGTAACATCCTGTTTTGCAGCCTTTCTGTGTTTCAGTTTACCCCTAACTCGGCTAAAATTCAACTGGCGTAAAACAGCTGGGTATGATTAGTTACTGGATGCAAACCAAACTGAGATTTCACAATAGGTGGCATTTTAGTCTCCATGGCATAGGCTGCCAGTGTAAGAGACCAGTGACCTCTGGCAGAAAACACCATCCCTAAATTTAAATCCGGCGATCTGTTTTTAAAACAACATTATTTCAGATCAAACATTGTTACAAACCCAGCATTTTTTGCGGGCATAACCCAAGGTTTGGGTTGTTTCCGACGACTGGATTTCTGCTTGGTTCTAGTTGACGAACACATGCTGGGACCCAAACGCCCGCGCGCTGATGCTGCGAGCACAAACTCCATCAGAGCCTTCACCTGGGAGAGTGGCACCCGCTGCCAAGCCCAGTCCTGCATACAATATCTCATGTTCTCACCAAATCAGATACTCGGCATTCCTACTCAATCTCACAGCTTTTACGCTATCATAGGCAAGATAGTGGACGCCGTGTTCCCTACTTTATTGCACCTCCTGATAAGCCCGCACCATAAACACTCCACTTCTCCTCCTCAAGGTCTCAATCACACCCGCTCCCACACGGCACCTGCCGGAGGATCCTCAGCACACCGCAAAACTCAAGTGCCCCACAGTGGGCTCTGGGTCCCATCTGTTCCTCTGACTGGACCCAAACTTTACCTTTCCCAAACTTTTCACCCCTGGAGCACCAGGGTCCACAGAGAAGGATGGATGTGATGCTAGTAGCAACGGAGGTGCTCCATGGTCCCCCGGGATGGGCACCCACCACCCGGTGAGGCCCACAGCCCGTCCTGCTCCCTCCCAGGAGGTGCGAGGACACCTTCCCTCCCCAGCAGCTCCCACCCCACGGATG
>WHYT01016441.1:382437-443128 GCA_009806455.1 Tetrax tetrax
TAATTCATGGCGGGGCCTTTTGATTTCCTCCGACCCATCCCGTCTCCGCCTTCCCCTCTCCCTCGCTTCCCTCCTGCCCCTCTCTCCCCTCCCTGCACAGCTGCCCGAGGCGGGTAGGTTTCCCCGCACGCACCGCGGGAGAGGCTGCGCTCCCCGCGCTGGAGGGCGGCGCGGGGGGCGGGGGGGAGGCTCCGCCGCCGCCGCCGTGTGCGGGAGGAGCGGGCGGCGCGGCGGCGCCACCTGCCGGTGGAGAGGCAGCAGCGCGGCGGGGGAGCCGCCGGGGCCCGCGGTTCCAGCCCCGCGGCGCGGCCGTCTGTGCCCCGGGGAGAAGTTACAAAAAATTGCAAATGCGAATTTTATAATGTAATGATGTCGCAGCACAGCTTAGAGGCATAATCGCTTGTATATCAGGTTTTAAAATACAAACCGCATAAATGTCTCGCTCTGCTTTTCTGAAGGATGCTGACAGGCACATTTACCAAAATCGGGTGCGCAATGGGCAGGAACACAGGGAATCTCGAAGGTGAAACTTCAAAGAACCATAGAATGGTTTGGGTTGGAAGGGACCTTAAAAATCATGCAGTTTCAACTCCCATGCCCTGGGCAGGGACACCTTCCAGTGGACCCAGTTGCTCAAAGCCCCATCCAGCCTGGCCTGGAACACTTCCAGGGATGGGGCATCCACAGCCTCTCTGGGAGCCTGTTCCAGTGCCTCACCACCATCACAGTGAAGAATTTCTTCCTTATGTCCAATCTAAATCTACTCTCTTCCAGTTTAACGCCATTCCCTCTTGTCCTATCACTACAGCAACAGAGCCAACTTTCTGGAAACACTCAAACTCCACAGACACGGATAGAAGAGTTTGATTTTGGATCAGTGAAAGGCCAGATTTGGGGATTTTTAATGTATAAATCACCCCAAAAGAATTTTAGCCAAGACTCAAATGCTGTTCAAAAGGGTCAAAACACAATTGACTCTATGTTTGTCTATCCCAGTGCAAATGAGTAGCAAAAATTATGCTTCTCCTTAACCATGTTCAGTAACTGAAAGATGTCTCACAAAATTCATAGGTATTGCCTATTTTAGCCCCCTCGTTATTAAAATCTGCTGCTAGAAATACCATTCCCTTTCATTTAGATGAGACACCTGAGTATCTCACTAGTGTCAGTGTTTGCCTGCTTCCAGATTATGTTCATAGCTGCCATTGATCTAAGCAAACAGACCACAGCCGTAACCGTATTTTGCACGCTCACACACACGGCTTTGAAAAAGTTATTTCCCCAAAGTTGAAAAAGGGGAATTTGGGAGAAAAATGTACAGGCAAATCGGGCAATAAAATAGAGACGTTTCCAGGGAAATATGGTGGGTTGCCAAAAAACTACCATCAAGCAAGAGAACAACTTTCCTTGAAAGCCCATTCCTGGAGAAGTGAAGTCAGCAACAAAGAGGAAAAACTTGCCACCCAGTAATTTAAATTGAGAGATGAAAGTAGCTGTCAATCAACGCTAATTAAAAAGTGTTGAGATTTCATAAGGGGAAAATCCATGCCTGGAAGGGCTATGGGCAACAAAGCATTTGTATATTTGGAAGAGTAAGAAGTATTATTAGAAGAGAAGGCAGAAAAGGTATAAATGATCAATAAATATTTCAGAAAGGGACGATGTTTTTGCCAGATTATGGACTCATAAAAGAGAGATTAAGAAGCACCTCCTAAGAATTTACAAAAACCAGCAGACCCGGAAAAATGGCACACATGAATCCCAAAAGAGTGGGCGGGAGGGTGGAGAGAATAATCAGCTCTCTGACACTACTTCAAGTAAATCTTGACATAACAGGAAAATCTTGAAAGATTGAGGGCTCAGTTTCCTGATAAGATCCTGAAAAACTAATTATGGTGACCACGTAGTTACAGGCTGGTTAGCCTAACATTAATGAACCGTAAGAAAAACAAGAGAGAAAAAAATCCAAGGTAGGGATAAAGTTTGTTTTTATGAAAAGTGGCCTGCCAAGCAAACATGATTCATGTTTTTGCAAGGAAATTATCAGTGTGGTTAGTAAAGCTACACAACCATGGCCATAAGAGGTTTTTGAAAGGTGTGTTTTTCAGTGATACATGACATTCTCATTGCACGTGTAAGCTATGAAGGACCAGATAAAACAAGCTTAGCCGAAACAGAACATGTTTTAATAGAGCTCAGTGCAAATATATGACTCCAGATGACCAAAACTGGAGCAGAACTGGGGAACATGTGGTTTATTCTGCACACAGGGAAGGATGTGGGGTGCAGAGTAGGAAGGAATTGTGCTATACTCCTAGGGAAAAGGGGCTAAAGAGGATGCAGCTATCCACAGATGTTTGAGAGGAGTAACAAGTAGGAGTAGGGAAGCGATTTTCTCTATGCAGGAAGCATCAGAGAGGCAGATACTAGAAGCTGTCCTGTTTTGATATCTGCATTTTAAAAAAAAAGGATACTGAAATATGAGAGAAAGCTAGGAAACAAACCCTAAAAATTACATGAAGTAACCTCCCTGGGGAGAGATTTCAGGTGCCAAATCTATTCAGCTTTTCAAGAAAAAAGGCAATATGGTTATCGTATGATCATAGAAGGCCCTATCACTACACGTACTTGTCAAAAGTCCCTCTCCGGCTTTCTCATAAGCCCCCTTCAGGTAATGGAAGGCTGCAGCCTAAAGGTTTCTTGATGCTGATGGACAGCACAGAAAGTTGACTGAAATATGATGTCTCTGCAGGTGCTCAGGAAAAGGAGTTCTTTTTCCTTCCCTAGCTATGAGACTGAAATGGATTCTTGTTTACAGCTGGAAAAGAACAGAAGAGATGTTAACACCAGGAGACCACACAAAGAATAAAGCAATACCATCGCCTCACCCATTTGCCACCAATACTCTTGCTTTGAGTTAAAAAAAAACAGCAGGTTTGTTCATTTAGAGAGTTAATTGAGCAATACATCTTCTCTTGACTGAGCTGACATTGTTAATACTCCATCCATCTTCCTACTCATATGCTAATAGCTAAATTGCCTGTCACTTTATTACAGAATCCTTCCTTAGATTGGAATACTGCTCCATTCTTCTGTAACATTGTTTGAATTACTATAGTTGCTAATATTGTTCTGGTTTCATTTACTTAGGTCAATTTAATATCCTTGATAATACTCTGATGCTGTAAAGGAATCTTCAGAGTAAAGTTCCAGAAAAAAAAAACAACAAACAGTGTTCCAGCCAAGATAAACTCCTCACAGGAGCTACAGAAAAGGTTCAATAGAATTTATAGGGAAGGTGACGTTTTCATTTTAAAATTATAAGAAGAGTTGAAAAGAACTTTATCTTGTTTGATCCTTATGAAGTTTTCATAGTGAGATGGGGCTCCCCGTGTCCCATAGGCAAAAATTGACATGTCTTACCATGTTTGTTTAGCGGCTACTTTTGTTACAGAGATTTTTTTTCTGTAAACTACAAGAACCCAGCAGATTGCTGCTGATAAACATCTGTCTGCCTGTTCCTTCTTCTAGTATAGCTTCTTAAAAACAAAGAATGTTTGAAAGAAACATCTCCTTTCTGCAACATCTTTCTCTTCTGTAATAGCTCACTCAGCTCCTTTAAACTTTCAGCATTTTCCACATTTCTCAGGACTTGCATGTAGAGGCTTACTAATCCTCAGCCAAAATACTGGCTTTTCCTTTGCAACATAAAAATATCAAAAAGTTAGTTTTCTGCTGTTAGTAGGTTATTTTCCTCCCTATAAAGGGAGTTATTTAAACGTCTTACTCAGAGAAAAACTGAACTGACAAAATCCAGTCGGAGCTCTGCAGGGCAGCCAAGGTGTCGGCGCTGGACCAGTGTTTCCTGCCATCCTGACTGGGCAGTTTCTCCTGCAGTACACCAGTAACTCAATTACAAGTGCTCACCTTACTGCTCCTTTTTCTACCTGTCTCCTCCTAAGGCAGAGCATGTGTAACCAAATATATCCAAGGTTTGCCAGGACCTAATAAGCTACGGTTATTAAGCTTACCATCTTCCATAGCCTATAGAGAAGCGTGCAGAGAAGGGAGGGAACTACTGTGATGAGCATCAGACCCAGCTACCTTCATCTTCTTTCTCAAACAGTCAGACAGTCTGATTGGAGACAGTCTTTAGCTTAAGTGTGGGATAAGGCTCAAATCTGTATTTCTGCGTCTCTGCTAGCTGCTCCAGTGCTGACAGACACACACAGAGTGAAGTGTAGTACTGCTGAAGCAGAATTTCTTAACACACAAGAATTCAAGCTCCAAAATAGTGCCAGTTCCCAGTGTTTTAATCATCTTCCAGGGGAAATATTGTAAAGAACCTAAAAGAATTTGTAACTTATAACAGAAATTCTTTCCGAAAAAACCAGCCAAATTGGAAATGTATTAGCCAAGATTGTGTGAAGAGTGGAAATTGCTGCAGAAGCTGCATAGAAATGTGTGATTAGAGATCATCTGTGCCTCATGCTGGAAGTTCATGTGATCTGGAATGAAGAGAGTCATGCCACGTGCTAGTTAGGTGGCTCCTAACTTCTGTGGTATAATGATAAATCTTGGAAGTACAGGTTGCCAGCTACAAGCCATTCTCTAATGCCTAAAAGAAATACAGAGTTCAATCTGTGCAGAAAAACACGCTGTCTAGTGTGGACAGCATACATTAAATATCAATGCAGTTTTCAAATTAGTTGCAGAATCCTGCTTCACACTATTTTGGTTGAAACATATCAGTGAATATGCTTCAGAAGAGGTAGTATTCACATGGACAAAGTTGCTTGCTCAACAGACATCCTGCATCTTGCTCCTTAAGCAATCGCCAGCGGAAGAGGGTGCAGAGCTACGAAATACATTGTTCACCTTGCCAAGGCTACACGACAAGTTCCGAGTGGCACAGTCACACGGAAAGATTTTCTAGTGAGAGGCTCAGCTTTTGAAAGGACACCCCTAAAATTCTTCCACTGTTGCCAAAATGAAGCTATTAATTGCCAGCACGGTAGGTGTGTGAGAGGGAACGAGCTACATAGAATCATAGAATGATTTGGGTTGGAAGGGACCTTCAAAGGTCATCCAATCCAACCCCCCTGCGAGGAGCAGGGACATCTCCAACCAGATCAGGTTGCTCAGAGCCCCGTCCAACCTGGCCTTGAACGTTTCCAGGGACGGGGCATCCACCACCTCTCTGGGCAACCTGTTACAGTGTTCTACCACCCTCAGTGTGAAATTTTTTTTCCTAATATCTAATCTAAATCTACCTCCCTCTATCTACCTACATGCGCACATCCTCACTATGATTCAGATACTGTGCTTACACGTGACATTTCGTTTGCAGTGCAGCACTTCCATGAAGTTACCACACTCAGATCAAAACCTGAGTGTACCCAGTGACATTGAGATGCTAATGTTTGTCCAGACTTCCACAAAGAAGCCTCTGAATGTAATAATGAAAAATAGATAAACCCAGAGTAATGGTGGGAATGTTTATATGGCCCAGGTCAGACCTATACAGAGATTCCTGGTCTTGCTTGAGAGAGAGGAAGCATGTGCTGGAATTAACTGGGTGTTTTCCTACACTGATACACCTTGCTGCTGAACCTCAATGCAGCATTTATACAGTGCTGCACAGGCAGCAAATACAGAGGCTTGGCTAAATGGAAGACAGCAATACATTCTGCTGAAAACATATGTGTGGGGTTACTAATGGAGGTTTTCCAAGGATGATTCCTGGGATTGATCATATTTAATATGATCATTGACAACCATGGTGTGGACGAACAAAATGGGAAGCTCATTGATGACATAAAATGAGGTGCCATTGACAACAGAAAGGCATGTATGGAATACAGGATAACCTTATTGATCTGACTGAGAGAGAGATATGATAAAATTCAATACTACATAATGCCAGGTCATGAATTTACAAACTAAAAAAAAACCTATTTCTGCTCTGAACTGGAAGCTCATTGGTTGGGATACTGGTTCATGAAGATGCCAATGTCACAAAGATCCCATTAACCTCCCCTCCCTTCAAATGTGGCCTTAAAATGCATTAGCAGCAATGGCGGAGGGAAGTGGGGGGGCATACAAATGTTCTCACACAAGGCCTCAAGAAAGCGCACTTGGAGTAGGGACTGCACTTGTAGAAGATGCAGAAAAGGACAGCTAAGAGAGTGAGGGAATGCAGAATTAGTTCATAGAATCACAGAATAGTTTGGGTTGGAAGGGACCTTCAAAGGTCACCTAGTCCAGCCCCCCTGCAAGGAGCACGGACATCTCCAACCAGATCAGGTTGCTCAGAGTCCCGTCCAACCTGGCCTTGAATGTTTCCAGGGATGGGGCATCCACCACCTCTCTGGACAGCCTGTTCCAGTGTTTCACCACCCTCACTGTAAAAAATTTCTTCTTTATGTCTAGTCTAAATCTACCTCCTTCTAGTTTAAAACCACTACCCCTTGTCTTATCACAACAGGCCCTGCTATTTATGAAAAAGCTAAAAGTTTGGCAACAAGGGGAAGGCCGAAGGGGATATGATTGCTCTCTGTTGGTATATCAGGAAGGCTAAATGCAGTGGAAGGAAAATAGCAATTTAGGATTTGACACTTAAGAAAGACTGGAAGATGATCACATACAAATGAAAACACAAAAAACGGAGGAAAGTTTTTAATTAAGAGAAGTGTGAAATTTTCTAATTACCCAACTGGAATTAAAGAAGACATGATAAACTGGTGTGAAGGAATTACTGAATGGTTGCATGCAATAGCAAGGTTTGGACTAGATGATCCAGGAAATCCCCTTTGTCTATATCCAAAATTTGCTTTAAAATTTGACAGGATATTTCTTTCCTTTCCTTTCCATAAAAGTGGCATAAATAGTACTACATGAGATGGTGCAGTCCCAGGTAATTTTATAAGTTCTGTACATCCAGACTTCCATTTTTACAGGTTATGGCTGAAATGGTGTTCCTGCATAAGCTATTAAAGTCTTTTTGCTGCACAAATCTGTGACTGAACAGGTTCTTAGAAGCAGTGCTTCTGTTCAAAGGAAGCATGTTCATAGGTAGATATTAAAATTCCTCTTCAAATGGCATTTTTACGACTGGTTTAAATGAAAATTGCACCGAATCCTAGGGATGCTAAGCACATGAAAAAGAGGAGAGCCCAGGATTTTGCTGTTTCATTTTCTTATTTCCTGCATTGGATCTTTCTTTAAATTAAGTGGAAGGATATTTGTTACCCAGACTCCAAGTAAGACTACAGTCTATGAAGACTTTGAACACAGAGTTAAAGGAAAAAGTACACATAGTTGTTACTTAAAAATCTGATAGAGCTCAGATGGGTTTTATTAATTTTGGGCTATTACCATTTATCATCCTCTTTGTGCTGTAGATCTCTGTCCTCCTATAAGGCTAGTCTTCAAAAGTTCTGAACTCATCACAAATACTTCAGACATTGCATTTAGAGTTTAGATAATAGCCCTATCCTTCGTATTGTGTCCTCTTCTCTCATACATTTATAGACTGTTTACCACTGCAATTAGAACGACAGAGAAACGGTCCATCCTAGAGCGACAGAGAAATGGCCCGTGCCGAGTAAGAACCGATGAATAATTTATAAGTACTTTTAGCAAAAAAAAAGTCATTCAAGGAAGTTTGCTCATCAAGTTCTAGTTCTAATCTCTGATGTGGGCTTTTTTTTTTTTTTCCCATATAGAATTGAGCACAGCAGCTTGCAGTAACACTGCTGTTTGTCTGACAGAGTTAAACTCAAATTGCTCAAATCTCTTTGTTACATTGCACCTTGATTTGGCATATGCCTTGGTCAATATCTCATCTAAAAGCTTCTTTTTGTGAAGAGACTAAAAGTTTTGTTGTCGTACAAGTCAATGTAATGGTTCATTATAACATCGTCTTGGGAGAAGAAAAGGCCTTTCTGGAGTCAGTATGAGTTTGTTTGTTTTTGCTACAGATTGCAAAGACTAATTAGGATTCCTGTAAGAGGGTCCATTATGATCACCTACTCTGATTTCCTACAACACTAATATATTATTAACATTTAAATTGTTAATATTGTTTCTAATATCAGATATCATTCCTAAGTCCATGTTTTATGAGATGTTGAAAAAAAAAAAAGCAATTTTCCAACTTGTTACCATTTCAAGAATTTATATTGGATTTTATATTCCAATATAAATTCCAATATTTACTTCTCAAACTTTACAAACTAATTTTTGATCTTCAAAGTAAGTTTGTAGAAATGCTTTAGTGGACTCCTAAGCTACCCATGAACATAGGCAAAAGTTACTTCCGCTAGAAATAATTTTCCTCTTACTATCCAAATTGTCAATAAAAACCAGCAAAATGTTTCAATAGGCGGTAAGTCTGATCTGCTAACATTGTAGATGACAAAAAAGGACATATAAATGTAAACAATGCATTTAGAGAAGAACTAAAGTTCTTTTCCCTAGGCATAGCATAGCCTTGTTCTGGTTTCTTTACCTTGAATACTTTGGTCCTAAACAAAGTGCTTGGTGTAGTAATTGAATGCAACTACCTGTTCTGACACATATAAGCTAACAAGAAGTTTTCTCCCCAAATGCCTGCTTGCTTCCAAATAGCCTGGAGAGGTCCAAGATAAATATTTTATTTTTACTTATCAAATATCAAGCCTTCCACAGTCCAGCTTTTAGAAAATCAGCCTTTAGGCAAGTTTTTGAAAGACAAGAGGCTGAAATGATTTGTCAGGAAGCCCTCAACTCTTTAGTCTGTGAGGACATCCAAAGCGGTCAGAGAAAGCAAACAGGGACTTTCTCTCCACCTTGAGGCAGGAGAAGCCTCACAGCCTTCTCTCCTCACCATGCAATGGCAAGTTAGGGCAAGTCAGGGCACGGGCAAAGGAAGGGGAGGAAGGCTGGGACTGAGAAACATTACTCTTAAAAGTGCTGGAAGATCATATCATTAGTGATACATGTGTGTGTGCAATTTTTACAGATAGCTGTAACTTGTGAGTTTTCTGCCAATGTTCTGCTTTAAAAAATATTATTATTTATTATTTTTATCTTTTAGGATCAAGGGATTCATGTGGCACTTTTCACGTTGCTAAAAGGTCTTCTGGATGAGTGTCCTCTCTTTGAGCAGGAATCATCTGTATCTTCCTTCTCTGTTTTCAAGCAGAAGGAAAAGTGCACCAAAATGAAAATGCTCCACTTCCTCTGTAAATAGATTTAAAACTTTTAGGGCAGTTACGTGGCACCTGGTAGTTAGCTAATCCCTCAGTACAAAGAAGCGCCTGATAGACATCCTCAGCATTAATCTGTTGTTCAGCTCCCTGAGGAACTGACTGCTCATACATGTTACTTCAGGCCGTTCTTCTATTTTTAGTGCTGACCCCTGAGATTTGACCAATGTTCCCTCATAGTATTTTAAATCAAGATGGGAGCTTACAAGCAGTAGCCACAGTGCAACATTTCTCTGCCTTTCAAAACTGCAGGGCTACTGACTCCTGGAACAAAAAAAGAAAACCAAACCAACCAAAGAAAATCTATCATTTGTGTCCTATGCCTGTTGGCCACCTGAGAGGAGGGACAAGGAGCAGGTATCTGTCATGACACAGGTTAGGAGAAGACCATGACAATGCTTGCGTGGAGGCATTGCTTCTCACCTGATTGACGGTGTAGTAATGTGCACGTGTGGTGGTTTCTATATCTGGTTTTCTTGCAGACCGTCTGATGTCTTGTGGACACTGGTTAGTCCTGGACAAGAGGCCAGGTAATACTGCTAGAATATCGTGCCCACTAACCAGGAAGATACAGAAACCAGTGTAGGTGGAAAATAAACATATCACATACTTGGTGTGCGGCAATACACAGGCAGTGGCAACATTTCCACACTATTTATCTGTGTTGACTTCATGCATATCAGGGTGATTTCTGCTGAAAGAAAACTGCTTTCTTCTGGCAGTCTATTTTTTTTCTGATACTCAACCTGGTGATTTATTCATAGGACCTTGGAAATGAGTATATTTTAGCAGACATACAATCTATGTGAATCAGCATCCCACCTCAAGAGTGGCAAAAACAAGGAAACACACTGGAAGGTACAAAAAGCCCTGTGATAAGCTGATGTGAAGTGATTTGTCCTCTCATCGTTGCCTCCAGCTCACATTATATTGCCTTCCAGAAATGACTGTCTTAAATCTTGAAGCACAAGATGTTTGCTTTGTGCTAGCATCAATTATCAGAAAGGTGCACTCCAAAATACCTCACAGTCCAGCCTCTGAGTTTTCAAATGCTCTCAGTTACCATGAAATCCCATGGTAATTAAGTCTGTCTGCATGTTTCTAATTGAGCCTTTCTCCCCGAGGTTATTGAGAAGTTTGGATGTGCTCCTTCACTGATATATTGAGATTAGAAATTGTGTATATTGACTTCCCAGTCTTTAAACTACAGATTTTACATTAGCGTTGGCAAAACATAACAAAAGAAGAACGACACCCTAGGTCTGTACACAGCCACTGAGGGCTACTTACACATCCCATTTCACAGCATTCTGCACTACCTAGCACAGGCAGAAAGAAAGTCCAGCAATTATTTTCATACCATACAAAAGAGAGAGTTTCCTTCCTCAAACCCACTGACGGTTTAAACCACATTTCAAGTCAGTCAAAAGATTTTAAACTTTCAGATAATGGTTTATGTTACACATAAACAATCTCAACTTAAGAAACACAAGCTTTTTATATAATTAAAAGTAATATTGTAACTCTAAGGGTACATTCTGAGCATGAAGTATCATTAAAAACACTAGCCAATATGAAGGTAAGTTAGATTATTTATAAGAAAGTAATTTTAGAAATGCATTTTTTGCCAGCTGATGTAGAATGTTTAGTCTCTGTACTTCAGTCAGCATAAACAATGTAAACATGGTACTTTCCTGCATGCGAGCACAGTGCCACAGCTTTTGGGCTGCACACATTTAGATCGATAGGAACATTTACCTAGAAGGCTTTAATTGCACAAAGTTTATTTACTTTTTTTTTTGTTTCATTTTTATAGATTTAAAAAAAAAAAAAATCCCATTTCAGCTTAGAACATTAACCTCAACATGAGTTAAATTCTTGCAAGAGGCAAAACCATACTCTCTGAGAGTAAGCTCGTACTCCCCACTTAAATAGAGGACTTGTATAGGAATAGTTTGCATTGCAGCCAGTGTTGTGACTCTTTCGAATCTAACAAAAATTAAAACTCCTTTATATATGGGACAAATCTGAAGCTTTACCAGATGACCACAAGAGGCCATCATTGCTCCATGAGAACAGTTTCTCTGCAGTCTGGTAAGAAACACTGGTGTCTTCTCAAGTGTATTGGATTTACTTGATATTTACATGAGCTAAGGAACTAAACATAAAACTGGCACAACTGAGATTTTTTTTTTTTTCTAAATGAAGAAGGCAAAACAAAGAAGAAGTTTCTGCAATAAACTCAAAGCAATTTCTTAATAGATGTACCTTTAATACATCTTTTCTCAATTTCCTTAAATTTCTTTCTGGAACCTTTCCACACACTCATAGTTCACCTTTAGTATGAGGATGAAGGAAGGGGATATTTTTTGGGATATTTTTCTTGCTAGGAGAAACAGCTACTTATCAGTCCAAAAGAATGGATGGTAAATCACCGCTCACGTCCTTCCTTAAGAGATCTTTTGACCTTCCACAATCAACCCTGTCCCTTGTCCCACTCTCAACTTTAAAACACAGTTGAAATATTACAGAAGTGCTTCCCTCTCTACTTTGTCATCCGATATAAGGCTGTTTCAGTGCATAAGGAGGTAGAAAATGTTGAAAACTGGTTTATATTCAGAGCCCTCCAGAGATTCTCTTACCCTGGTTGCATCTAAAGCTTGCCAATTTCTTTTCACATACTTTCTTGAAAAATAAAGATTTTTCTTAACCATACTTGCACCTAAAAATTCTTATCTAGGAACTCATCTCATGTCCTAAGAGGAGCTTCACCCTTCTCATGTATTTTTAGGAGCTTCCTTTTGCCTCCTGCTGGCAAATGCAATCTTGCCACATTTAGGCCAATTCAAAGTACCATTAAAATAAGGTCATCATCTTATCTTGGCCCTTTCCCCTCCTTTCTTTATATTTTTCTACTAGCTCTTCCTTCCTGGTCACACCAAATTTTTGCGACCAACTTCACCTTGATGTGCACCGCAATCTCTCTTGGGTTTGCCACTGCTGCACCCTCACCCACCTTGCCGTCCCTCTGCCCACGCTGCCAGTCTGCTGCCCACTCAGTTTCCAAAAAGCACTGCCACGCTTTCTTCCACCTGCTTCACGCAGAAGAGCAAATCACTTTACTTTCCCTCCAAAGCTGCCTTAAAACCAATGTCAATTATTCAAATGGCAAAATATCAAACCCAATGCAGTCAGGCAACCAATTTGCTTTGATCACAGCCAATTCTCCTTACTTCATTCTTTCTTAGTCTTTCTCATAAGCTCATCTGTATCCAGCTGTAAGCTCTTTGAAGGGGAACCATCTTGGGTATTTTTATGATCCCTTATGCAATATCATCCCACTCCATTCTAAGGCTTCTATGCAATGAAATCGAATCAGCACAGATCAAGGGTTTAAGTTATGAGGGAAATGGCTTGCATAACTTATTTAATCTGGAGACATGGTCAGTCTGGGAATGGGTTTCGAGTAAGACAGTGATTAGTTTAAAACAAAACTTGACTGCAGATTGTCTTAATTTGGGACCTATATGACTCCAGAGCATGTTTTGAAATCCAGTCATGATAGACACAACATCAAATTCACTGAAATCAACAGCAAACTCCCATTGATTTTCAGCAAAGCTGGGCTTTCATCCTCAGCTAGGTATGCAGTTCAGAAACACAGCAGCACAAAGAAATTTTTGTGGTGGTCATAGTCTCATCTGGTGATATCACCATGGAAACCTCATCACAGATCAAAGCTAACCATCCAGTAGCTTTCAATTAGCACCAGTGTCAGGCTAATCTCATGAGCAGCTACGACTTACTCAAATACTAAAAGCTTGCAGGATAGATACCGCAAAAGGAAAGAATCAATTCATTAATTTGATGGATATATTAAAGTAGGCAAATTTTCTACCTAGAGAGTGTATTTTTCATTGTACTTAAAATTATTTTAAAATAAAGAATTCCACAATTAATATTTATTTCATATTTTATCCACGACTGTCCTCATCTCACTTTTTCTAACCAGCATTGCTGTTAACTAACATTAGAGAAGCAGAGAGTCAAACTGAAAATAATTATGTTGGGCAAATAAATGTACTGCTGATGTACATTCAACTTACAGTACAGACAAAATGTCTTAGATATTCTGAATAATTGTATACAACTAATGTATAAGAAAAGCACAGTATTGTGGCTTACATTTGAAAGCTCTATCAAGTAAATGACTTTCTCCTCATGTAGGAGTTGGGTTTCTTTTACACTATATGAATCATAGTCTAACGTTCAACTACTCTGAACACGCTAACTAGATTACTAGTCCTGACAAATTACATTTTTATGTCACATCAAGAGGAATGTGATTAAAAATATATCATCTAAAATTTTCCAACTTATTATGGCTACTTCCTGTAGCCTACCAAAACCAACTCCAATTGTTTTACATCTCTATTGTATTTCCCATGAAAACTGCAACAGACTTTAGGCAGGCAAAGTTCCCTTAATACTTATAACAAAAAATAGCTTTAACCTAAGATTTCATATCTTTCACCTTCCATCAAATCAACATTGTCTGCTAAATCATATTATGCATATGCAGAGATATTCTGTTAATTAACGCCTAAGCTTTCATTATTCTGCTAATCAGTTATTTTATAGCCAGACAGATGAATCCAGCACAGCTCTGGAATCAGGAGTGAATCCAGGCCCTTTTAGGTGGTACAGCGTTCAATATCCCCCACACATTTAATGAAACGAGGAAAAATTGATGAGTTTTAACTCATTTTTATTCAGAAATCCTATACAAAACCTTGATTCCTTCTGTGTTCAAGGGAACCTCCTCCCCTGAAATGTATCTGCTCATGGCTTCAATCCAGCATTTTACCCCAAACATCTATGCAAAGTACCTGCCTTTCTTGGAGCTGTATCTAGTAATCCTTTGTCACATCTTCTCTCAGCTTATCTGTTCTCTTTGCTGATTCCCTGCAGATGGCTAGATAAGGAGTCAAAAAGTGGAGCTGAGTTTATCTCTCTTAAAGCCACACAAGCCTTCCCTGCATTATAAAATTTTACAGGCATAACTACACCAGGGAAGGTGGCAAAGAATCCTGAGTGACAAGGGAAAGAGATGCTATAGAGACTACAGCATACCCTGGTTTCAAAACAAAGGGAAAAGAAGTCTCCTGCTTTCTTCCTTTCTGTGTGATGAGTTTCCACAGCTGAGATCTTTACAGCTCGAGATGATAAGGGACTGCATATCTTGCCCTGGCATATTCTGGGGATTTTCTTCTCTCTCTCTCTTCCCGTTTTACTTTGCTCAGTTTGGTTGAATGAGTTACTATTTCAAAGCAAAAAAAAAAAAAAAAAAAAAAAAATTAGCACGAGATATTTAGCAATTTGAATTTCTTGCGCGAGAACTGCAATTTTACTTTTCCTCCAGTTTGTAGGAATCAGCTCTGAAATGACCATGAAAGGAATCAAAAGCTGCAACAGGAAAGGCAAACACAGCTAGGAGCTGAAAATGGAGAAAAAAGATTATGTGTGCAGACCAGCAAGCGAGCAGGAATTTACCACTACAACCCTATAACTATGTGGGCAGAGAGGGGATTGAAGTGCCCACCTTAGGCTATGCAATCTTGCCCACTTGTTAGGGCCAAGGGCTGGAGCAAGGTTATATTGCCAAGGACCCCCCTCCCATCCAGAAACAGAGATAATAGCCAGGTCCCACGAGCTCAGATGAGAAACCAGGATGTGAGCCACCAGACGTGGCACAGCCACCACAAGCTCCAGCTGCTGCCCAGCCAGGGGACCTCTGTCACTTGCCCTGTAAGAGCAGAAAGCCCCAGCTGCCAGCCACAGCAAGGACACCCCTGGGATCACCCGGGGCTGGTCGAGAAGTTCTGCTCATCAGTCAACTGCCAACAAGCCTCAGCTAGGGAAAACCTTGCCACCCTGTCAATCAGTGATTCGGTAGGCAGTGAGGATGTTTTCTTTCAGTCAATGATGAACAGCAGCTTTTGAGGGCTGCTGCTGTGTATTAGGCTAGGGAAGTGCCATCTTCTATCAGACGATGAAAGTGGAAGGTCTGTGTCTGTAAAATTCCCCAAAGGAAAGGCAATGAGAACTGTGTGGCAACCCATTTCCAAGCTGGATAATTGTATTTCATGTCCATCGGCATTTATCTCTGCATCCTTCTTTCCCAAGGATGTCTGTAGTATTCCCGCCCCCTATTTATTAGCTCCAACTGCTCCACAAGAGATGTAGCTGCACAGCAGAGATAGGGCAGCAAACTCTCTGCAGATAATATTTAACTAGCTTTCAATAACTGCTTTTATTTTAGCACCTCAGTTCCAGCTTTGCTCTTAGATGGGCTGTGTCACACAGAGTTCTCTGGAAGCCTCTAGGGTACATTGCTAGGTAGCAAGGATTAAGTATCAGCAATAAGAAAACCCCTCCAAACTTTACATCAGCTTCACCTCGGATGCAAACAATGCCATCTGCCAGCTAGCCAAACATTTGGATGAGATCAGCGCCAGCCCAAAGAGCAACTGTTGGAGTTGACTCCAAGGAAGTCTGATGTAATGGCAGATGGGGTTACTGGGAGGAAAGAAGGTATCATTTCTATTGCTTTCTTTCAGGACACCCTCTCAATGCTCTTTAAGAGATGCACGGCCCAGATATTCACTGAGACTCCTTACTTTTGTGCCTACCCAATTATGAAATGAAAAAAAATGACACCATTCTCTAATGAGTACTGCTTCAAAACCTGCATCTTGCCTTCTTGGGGCCAAACTTGGACTCACTCAACAACTAAATACCACACAGCTACTCGCTCACTCTCCCCCTTTGTTGGTGGGATGGGGAGAGAACTGAAAAGAAAGAAAAACTCATGGGTTAAGATAAAGACAGTTTACCAGGAGAGCAATGGAAGAAATAATAATAATACAAAATGAATTATACACAATTTCTCACCGCCTGATGACTGATACAGCCTGCCCTGAGCAGTGATGACAGAGCAGAACCAAGAACAATCTTGCAATGATCCCAAGCAGCATTTTTGGAACAGTGATTTCCAGATTTTTTTTCCCCACTGGCCAACCTCCACTTATATACTGAGCACAATGTCCGTGGTATGGAATACTTCTTTCGGCCAGTTTGGGTCAGCTGTACTGGCTACACACAGTTACCTCCCAGCTTCTTGCTCTTGCACATTGGCAAAACCTGGGAAGCTGAAAAAGTCCTTGATGTCTTGGCAACAAGTAATAACATCGGTATATTATCAACATCCTTCACATACCAAATCCCATACTAAATCCAAAACACAGCAGCTACTGGGAAGAAAATTAACTCTATCTGAGCCGAAACAAGGACACTTGCATTTGAAGACCACTGTATAAACCTTTCAGCCGTTCATTCTTCCTAACTTGACCTCTGTGGATAGCCCTCAGGTGTCTTAATTCTTTGTATTGTATTCATTTCTGGAATGTTTTCATATTAATCTAGAGAATGGCCTACTCAGCTCATTTAACTTAATTTTTGCCACACCAAGCAGAGGTGGGAGCACTGGTATCTGAGAGATTAAAATGAAATGACAGACCTGCAAGTGGAGGAGGCTGTGACACAAATGTGCACCCGGGTCCCCGTGTGACGCAGAGGTAAGGCAAGGCCAGGATGACGGCGGGGGCAGTGGGACACAGTTGCCAGACTCGGTAGGCCTGTGTGAAAACGCAACTAGGTAAAGCGTGATGTTAACATATGCTCGGCGAGCGAGCTCTGAAATTCTCTCCCTTGCATTCTCCCAGTACCTTCAGCAAGTATTTGCAGGCTGTCACTCACATTTTACACGTACTCTTCTCATTGCTAAGTACATCCAAGCCCCAGCTCACCAAGAGATGAACGTTCCAGTCAACGCCCGATACCGTGCAAAGCTAGACAGATCCACCAGTGACCGTGGAGGCACTTGTTGAGCTTGAGAGCATCCCACAACAGGTGATATGCACACAGGACTCTGAACACATCACTTCCACCTTTCACACAAGTGATCGCATTTTGGTTTTACATTTTTAAGGATCTTAATTAGGGCTCGGTCTTTGATCTTCCTGGGAACTTTAAAAGACCTGGGAGAAACTGCTGGGATGCTGAATTTACTTTAGTCCCTGAAACCTCATTAATAAATTCAGTAAGCTGTATTTTTTTGACAACCCAGTTATTTGATAGCGTTGATTAAACCTTTTTTAGAATGACTGGAGGCTCTGGATGTTACTTATTCATATCTGAGCACAGAAAGTCACTCATGCATAGAAATCCTCAGTGACTCACCAAATGACGTGCTTACTTATGCATAGCAATCCTCAGTAACTCACACGCTGACACAATCCTGCCCAGACACGCTTGGTAACATGCACAGTGACAGACTGGCCCAGAGCACTTATTTTAGAAATCCTCTCAGGCTCCCACAAGGGCCCCCCTTTCCCTTGAAGCTGAAAACAAAACTCCCCAGCGACTCCAGCCCACGCTGCCAAACACGCTCATCCCTCCTTCTCCGAGTCGAGCCTTTCCTCACCACTGTGGCATTTCCCTGCTGAGGGTTCCCCTAAGGTCAGTAATGCACTTATGGAAGGAAATCTCATTTTCACTACCTTCACATTTTAATATCTTAATGCCAAAGAGCTGCTGTTCTGCTTTTTGGGGTTTTATTTTGTTTTGTTTTATATGGAAATTTTACATTAAACAAACATTACATGACAGCCAAGGGGATGAGATGGCTCAGGGGATCGGTAATGGGCTGTGAAGCCTTTCCTTTCTAGGCCAGTGCTCCAATGCATTTCAGGCTGTTTTAGCTGGATTTAATATTGGGAAAAAAAAAAACGTGCTCATTTAAAAGGCCTGAGCTCTCTGAAACAAATTAGATTTAAAACAAACTGACCAGTGACAAAAATACCACTATGCAAATAAACTCCACCAAGCAGCCCCATGAAAAAAAAAAAAAAAAAACAAATGGAAGTAACATTTTACTTCAGCTGGGTCATGATACAAACGGCAATGCTCCGGAAACATACCAGCTGCCAGGGGCATCCCATCCATCTTTGAGCCCAAATGTGCTACACAACAAGCTTCTGTAGATTGCCTGGAAGGTCTTCAAGCTCAGAGTGGGTCAGATCAAGAGAAGCTGGCAGTGACCAAAAGTTACTGCTATCTAACTTCACTCATCATCATGTAAGTAGGAAATTCATAGCCTCAAGGCCCTATTCCTTGTAGACAAATATTTAATATTCATATAAAATACAGAGCCACGTCCTAGTTGCGGATGGCATCAGACTATCCAGTGACATGACAGCAGGAAGAAATACAATAAAACAAACAACTCCTCAAACACCTTGATGATTCTTCCAGTGCCCTCAATGCAGAGACTGCACATCTACAACAAATATAGAGACCTCCATCTTGTCAAAAAGAACTAAAATCGATTAAAAATTAGTAAAGAAACCAGATGCCAGTCCAAGATGCTGTTTTCAGAAACTGCTTGCTTTTTTCTTGTCCTTCTTTTGGAGTTTTACCTTAGGTACATCAGTGTTGCAGTTTTCCAGCAGTACTTTAAATAATACATAAATACAATAAAATAATTGCAACAAACTCAAATTCCCTCTTATACTCCATCAAAAAGGCTTTTGCTCTGCTTTTTAGCACCACCACACTTGGAACACTTATTATAAAATGAAAATGTATTTCACAATACATCACCCATTGATAAGTTCTAGCTCAGAGGAGGACTACAGATTCATTACTCCACAATAAATATAAATAAGTAGCTTAGTGACCACTGTGTGCACATGACTTTATAGTGACACTTCAATAACTCTAAATGTACAGGTACTTGAGAAGCAATAGAACTCTTATTACATCTTTGTACTATAAATGAAATCTAACAAATAAAATAAAAATGAGAATTAATGGAAGCTATTATCAGAATATCAACTAATAACAGTGGAATGTAATCAAATAGGTTTTATAAATCAATCAGAATACTGAGGACTGATGCCCATGCCTAGAAACGGTTTCAAGTCTTGTTATTCATAGCACATACATATTGTAAGTATATGATTTGACACTTGACTACAAGCATTCAAAGATCTTATGTACAATACATACAATACGAAGTTCAGTATGTGATGAATCGCTGTATGCTGCTATTCAAACATGGGGTGTAACTCTGTTCTTCAACCACAATGCTTTTAGAAAACTCAGGGAGGGCAACTAAGATGGGAGCTTGTTAATTTATCAAAGAGATTATAAGAGAGGGCTTCCTGCAATATCAGGCAAGTGAACTGGTGATGCAAAAATTCTCTTTCAGTCTTCTGAACCAACAGCTAAACCTCCCATGTTGTATGCTGTAAAGCAAACGATCTGTCCTTCAGCTTTCATTAGCTGAATAAATCCAGTATTTAACTCAGCCAGCACTCAGTACCACTGATATTAGTCTCATCTAAATGGAGCTATAATTAGACAGGAAAACCAATCAGTTCACATTTGCATAAGATTTCTACAACCGAATTCTACTGAACAAGGAAAAGCCATAATTAAAGGAGAAAAATTGCTATGTAGATAAGAAGTGACACAAAAGAGGAACACGTCACACAGCTTGATAACTGAGGAAAAACATGGAACAGCTGAAAAGTTGAATTTGTTAGCACAGATATCTCAGAAAAAGATGGCCAACAAATACTCTGCCTCATCTAGGCCATAATCCAGCTGCCTTTGAAGTCAATAGGATCCTCCTGTTCAGGATCTTTGCAGGGAGAGTTGTTAAGCCTGGGAAAAGGTTGCCTGCAGCAGTTGTGCAATCCCCGTCCTTGGCAACATTTAAGATTTAGCTAGACAAGGCCCTGGCCAACCTTATTTGATGTGGAAATTTTCAGCAGGACACTTGGCTATGTGACCTCCAGAGGTCCCTTCCAATCTAATTAATTGTGTTATTTTAGTAATATCCATTCTAAATTACAAGAGAGTTTCTTGTTGTCAATGTATGAGGCTCCAGCACAGCTCTTCCATTGCTTAACCACTCTCACTCCAAACAATTTTTTTCCGCATACCAGTCATAATTCCCCTTGCTGCATCATATGACTGCTTCCTCTCATGCTTTCACTGTGTTCTTTTGAGAAAAGTCTGGCTCACTCTTCTCTATAAATTCCCTTTAGGTCCTTGAAGACAGAAATTACATCTTTTCAGCCTCCCCTTCTCCAGATTAAACAATCTCAGCTCTCTTCATCCATCACACAACTACAGCCCGTGGACGTTGATTCTCCCACTGTTTTATCCCTCTCACGCCATGCAGCTCCAGGCTGTAAAGTTTCATACCCATTTGCACTTGTGGCAGAATTAGCTTTTTGCTCACCCCCCATCCCATTTTGACCCTTCATTTTGTAAGATACTGCACATCTTTTTAGCCTCCTCCTATGCAACAGGCTTCTTCGTTTCCTTATCACCTTGGAAAAATTTCCTTCCACCTGGCTGTATGAATTCTTTACCTCAAACAAAGATAAATGGATATTAACCAGTCCATGCTTATATCAGGACTTGCAGGAAGTCTACAGGAACTTCAGCCCCTCTGTCTCCTTCCTCTCTGCTTTAGCATCCTCCAGTGTCACAGATCTCTTAACTCATGTGGTACGGCTGCTGTGCAGCCCCCATTGTAGATCAGGGCTGAAGGAAGCTAACTGTACCAAGTATTCTGATAATGTCTGCTGAGACCTTTTTGACACCACTATCCTGCTGGAAACACCACCTTCAATAAACCCTAGAACCTTACTTTCTTTGGCATGGACAGCTGGTAGACACCCTGGGCAGGTTTCATGGCACCAAGCTTTAGCTGTCTGAAAAAACTGATCATCCTGTCCTGAGATATGTATTTGTCAATTAGAAGGAGAAGCCAGACAAGCAGCTCTGACCCATGAACTCATCATAACACAACTGAAGTTAGGTGAACTAATCCCATATCCTGTGACCAATTAAAACATTCACATTTTTCATTCTTCTCTGTCACTTCCACCTGACAAGCCTCCAGCACTGCAAGATAAATTCTTGTCATCAGTCATCTGCTGTCTGACCTTCATTTTTTTTTTTTTTTTTTACTTTTTCCATTTCTGTCACACAGGTACTCCTGTTTATTTCTATCAGGTATATATCCCTCCTCTTCTTCACACACAAAGCCTCCCAGTGTCACATATGCAGCAAATTTATCACTGTGTGCCAGCCTTTTGATGGGGTCACAGGGAAGAGAAACAAGATAATTTAGGACATTACAATCTCATTATGGAAAAACAATGCTAATAACTTGCTACCAGCCAACAAGTTCTTTTTCCATCACAAATAATTATTGCTTACCCCTTTTGTTAGGAAACGAATAACTGATTAGTCTTGCACTATCCCTTCACCTCAGCAATCTTAATTAACATATGATAATTAACATATGATAATTAACATATGGTACCACATTAACTACTTTACAGAAATCCCAGCATTATCTTAAAAAAAACAAAACAAAAAAGCCCCCAAAGCCTACCACAATAAAATGCTGCTCAGTTCTTTGTTGAAGTCATGGAAGAAATGTGAAAATACACAACTTGAATATAATAAGAAAGATTAATAGATTTTAATAAAGAAGTTGACAACTGAGTGGGCTTCCTGAATCAGGACTCAACAGCAAATCCTCTCTTTTTCTTTTATCTTTTCTTTTTTTTCTTTTCCCTATTGATACATTTTGCAAACATTGACCAGACAAAATAACCATTTAGAAATTTCTTGGGGAATAATTTTCCAGGACTAAGATTAATGATTGTAAGCATCAGTTATAACAGCAGGAGGGGGGAAGAAAACACGCACATAAAAAATCTTTGCAACACCTAATTCAAGAAGGCCTGTTTTAAAATATTATATTTGAACCTGCCAATTCAATAGACATCAGTAAAGATTTTTGCCTCAAGTTCTTTTCTTTGTTTCCCTTTTCTTTATGTAGTTAAATCAGCAAGGATAAATGTCTACAGACAAAATTATCTTACATCAAACAAATATTGACATGACTTTTAAGGTCAGTTGCTGCAAGGCCAGGATTTAAAAACAAATTAAATTTGATGTATGCCATTTGAAAGGTCAGTTAGAAAGGTATATGCTGCACCCATTTTACAACGCAACCCCCAGGGAGGCAAACATATTGAATGCTGCAAGGAGACATTGCAATAATGAAGATAATTACGGTAATAGGTATGTTGGTAATAGGGGCTTAATCAGATCAGAACAAGTATGTTATTTAGAGAAAAAGAAATCGCGGTGTATTAAATTAAAATTAAATTACAACAACTCAGGTTAGTCTTTATTTCAAGCTGACAGTTAACACGCTTTATTGTATCTTTAAAGGGACTGAGATATTACAGCAAAAGGCAGGAAAAATGTTTCATTGCCATCCAGCACAGTCCAACATCACTGCATATGAAGGTCCTGTCTCTCCCAGAATATTGCCATTCTGAGACAGGTTGTGCACACACTTAATTTCGTGATTTTCCTTTCTGATCCCGATAATTTTCAATAGTGGAAGTGAGATGGCACAAATCCTTTGTCATGACTTGAGTAGCTTAAGGAATAAATAAGTGTCCATCCCCAAAAAGTGTCCTCACTGGAAAGGAAGAATTTCTACGAGATGAGCAAACAAAGGAGTAAGAAGGGCAATTCCAAAGATGGTTATTGACCACGAGATGGTACACTGTGCTGCAACAGTACTACTCAGCTTTGTTACCAGAAAAAGCAAGCCCCACCTTCCCTCAGACGACTGTTCCCAACACTACTTTTCACTGAATTACTCCTGTCTAAAATATTTGTGAATTTACTGCCTCAAAAATGTGTATCTTGCCAGATACGTAATCCATAGTCAGTGCGTAATCCATAGTGCTACTGCTCTGCCCTCCCAAAATGTGAACAAAAAAGGGAGCACGGTGGAAAGAGCACGGTGCCCAAAACTCTGTTGTTCTGCACCATGGACAGCAATTTATTTTGGAGGGATTCTGATTTATTAGCATCCTGTGGCCCTTTGCATAGGTGAAACCAACTTTATGAGATGCATGGCGGTGTAGCAGAGCAAAACAGGAGTGAAAAACAATGCACGCTGCCGGCCGTGCCTTTAACCTGCACATACCAACCAAGACGGCTGTGCTGTCCTTGCGTCGTTTAGTTTAGAAGAGTGACTTCCACTGCCAGTTCTCTCTAGTGTACAGCTTTTGCTCTGCAGGTAGCACAGCTCAGGGTTAAGACAGTCACCACTTTTTGTGCTGTCATGCAAGCTCTTGCCTAGACAAATATCTTTGTCAGGCGACGTAGGGAGGCCCTCACAGAGTCTTGTTCTGTTTTCTGAGCTAGACGGACAGCGGTTATTAAGCGACAACATGACAGTTCCGATTCTCTGTAAGGTAATTTGGAATGATGATACTTCAGAGACATGCACACTGTCCTTTCATGGCTTCTCTTACAAAAGTCACTGAAAACACCGTTAAAAATGAGTGACTTGCACTACTTTCTGCATGCATCTTTGAAACAACAATAGTCTGCAGTGGTTCCCCAGAGAGTAGTCCAGTATTGCTAATGAAAATTCTGTAAGCTCTAAATTGGCTATTCTCATCTAATTTCTTCTTATTCACTTGTATTACAGCCCTAAGCCACGTTACCAGTTCTGAAAAGGAGGTATTTCACTGTTGGTGAGTGAAGTGACTAACTCCTGCCATCTAGAGGGTGGTTTCTGGAACATAATCGAGGCAGATACAATTTCACAGGGTAAAATAAAACAACTACTTAAAAGCCGCTTAAGTGAAACTAAGATAAAAATCTGAGTCTCTGCCTGTATCCTTGGGGTTTTTCCTACATTTCTCCCGCTTTTTCACTCGTGTTGGTTTACATAAAAATATGCAGTTCAAATGAGAGGACAATCGTCACGTCTGTGGATGTATATGAATTCTTTCTTCAACAGCTCCACTCATTCATGAAAGCAGATTAGGTGACTAGGATAATTATTCTAAAATAGATTAAAACTTTCTGTTTGCATTTTTTTCCAATGCTATATCATTTATTCTCATTGTATTCTTGCATTCACGGCTGCCTAAAACAAATTAGAATGGTCACATGCAGAATAAAAGAATATTAATGATTAATGGAATTCATTATGAAAAGTGAGAATGACACAAAAAAGCTCTGAGGTCTCACAAAAGATGGTATTTTCAGCTTAGGTTGTTAGTTAAATAGCATGTAGCCATGGCTACTGACAATAGTTAAAAATTACTTCTCCGTATGCTTTCTTACAAACGAGAAATGTCCAATTAAGTGGTCATAATGAAATTTTGTCATAAACAATAATGCTGTTTTCTGTGTGCTCCACTAACTTGGTGTGAAGATTATACTTTGAAGGAAAAGCATGACAAGCAAACAATTTGTTGTGGGAGATACAACCCTGGCCTCAGAAAAGTTACAATAGTCTTCCTGGAAAGGCAGTCATGGCCAGCAAGTATCTGTCTCTCTCGTTACGCCAAAATCACTTTCCATAACTAGCAGCCAACTTCCAGTAAGAAGTACCTGACCAAGTACAACATGAAGCGATATAACTGCTCTACCTGAGGGAATGAGTGGTCAAAGCACACAAGAAATAAAACAGTGCCCTAGGACTTATTTATATGAAATAAGTATCAAACTCTTCCTAGGCAAAAGACTATGAAACAGACTGGATTGTAATTGCTCCGTGATCCTTGCGCTCATTTTCATTTAAATATCTATATGATACATCATCTAATTATTTTCTTAAAGGGTTTTCTAGGCAATATGCACAAGAGCAATAAATATGCTTGTAGAAAGAACTTTTGATATTAAAACAAATCAAAGACATTCTTATGTTTCTATTTGTGTTGTGGGTCATTTATGAGGAGGAGTTAAGCAAGGGCTCATCATACACACAAAGAAAAGGGAGAGCAAGCCCATACAGCTGTCTTCACTTCATACCCCTTCACACCTCACATATTATCTTTCACCCGTGCCAACCAAACCAAGCTCCAGAGCTCACCGCTCTTGCAGAACTCAAGCAAGCATCACTAGGTTACAGACCTCCAGGGAAATGAGCAGCAATTGCTGAGAAACAGACTGAACTCTCCTTCTGAAAGGCAAATCAATCCTTGAGAAAGTATGACTTGCATAACCTCAGGCGAGACAGAGCTGTGTACAGGTTTTTTCATGGTACAGATATTCTTTCCCTTTCTCAGCTACACTGCACTTCTACCATTAAGATTAAACAATACTTTATTTTGAAAAGAGATGGAGCCACTGATGAAAGATTTCAGAGATAACACTTCAGGTGCCAACCCTAATCAACTACAATCACAGCTAATTGTTACAATTACCATGCCCTAACATTTCGTTTCTGTCAAGTGAAAGTTGCGGGGCAACCACCACAAAAGCAAACAAAATTTGAGGACAGATAGAATGAATAATATTTTACAATGAGAGTGGTGAAGCACTGGCGGTTTGCCCAGAGAGGTGGTGGATGTCCCATCCCTGGAAACATTCAAGGCCAGGTTGGACGGGGCTCTGAGCAACCTGATTTGGTTGGAGATGTCCCTGCTCCTTGCAGGGGGGTTGGACCAGATGACCTTTAAAGGTCCCTTCCAAACCAAACCATTCTGTGAGGGAACAACTGCTGAACAGCAACACCCATGCAAACAGCTTATAAAAAGTTTTCCAATGATTTTCCAACAACAGTGAAACTAACAGCAGATTTTAAGTGAGGAAAAATATTTTGTTAATTAGGACCCCCAAAACAACACCAAAAGAGATCTTTTATTTCCTAATTCTCTTCAGGACACAGACATTCATGTGGAGAGAACAGGTTTGGTTTTTGTTTTTTGTTTTTTTTCCCCAATCCAAGAAGATGCAAGTGCATGCAAATGCAGGTTGAACTGTAACACCAAGTGCTCAGTAGTACACAAGATGCAGGTGCTAACTACTCCTGCTTAAGAGTGCTGTCTTTGGTATCCATATATTTACCATTTTTTATGACGTCTGCTTCCAAAACGCTGGGAACATCTTTCCTTGCAGTGTGGCAACGGAGCCCTTTCTTGGTTCCCAACCATTTGGCGTCCAACCCGTGGACACCACAGCTCTGTGAGGAGAAAGCGCAGGCTGGCTATTTTGGCATTTTTCTCCATAACCCCCGTCAGACAGAGCCCCCGGCCGCCCCGAGTCCCCACCTCTGCTCACTTCCCGGTTTACCCCCTCGGCCTCCCCAACCCCGGCCGTCCCCTCGCCGTGCAACCCCTTCCACCATGAGGAGAAGCCGACGGGAGAGGCCGGCTGCCCGCCCCGCCGGGGAGAGAGGCCTGAGGGGTCCGGGCCGCCCCCACCGCCCTCCCTCGGAACCTTCCCGCCGCGCCGCGCGGGGCCGGCCGGGCACCGCACCGCGCCGTACCGTACCGTACCGCACCGCCCCGCTTCCGGCTTCCGCGCCAGCCAGGTGGGCGCTGAGGGGACCCCGGCACCCCCTCCCCTCCCCTCCCGCCCCTTCCCCGGTTGAGCGAGCGAAGCGATCGCTGGCTTCTCCAGGAATAAGCGCTGAGAAATACGGAGCGCGGCGGTCCAGGTTTGGTATCTGTTGCGGCACGGGGCGGGGGGGGTAGGTAAAAATACTAAAAATAAGGTAAAACGCTGAAAAAATCGCCATACGTGTGTGTTTTTCCAAAAGGTGGCTGTCACGTAACAGCCTTAGTCGGGTCGTGAGAGCGCGGCGGCGTCCTGTTCGGCAGCCGTTACGGGCGGGTTCGGCCGTTACCGGCGGGTTCGGCCGTTACGGGCGGGTTCGGCCGTTACCGGCCGGGACGAGGTGCGTTTCCAGAGGAGGGAACCGGTCGGAGAGGGAAGCTCCGCACCTCTGGGCCCTGAGCCCTCAGCGGAGTAAACTCTCATGGAAGTCACAGCGCCCTGAAAGCGGGTTCGGTGTTAGGGGGAATCATGGACCGGAATGACAGAAGTATGAAATACAAATCTTTTTTTTTTTTTTTTAATTGTAATCTTGTATAGCGCTTGCAAAGCGCTAAATAAGATTTTCTCAAATTCTGAATGGAATCAGATGCAACCCAGCGAAATTACCGTGATTCCTCTTTTGATGAACACGCGTCACGTAGAAGCTATTTGATGGCCAAGCACAAGAAGTCTTGAAGTACAGAAAAGCCTCTTTGGGGCGTCAGTATTTGTGTGGCGTGACAGGAGTAACCCGACAGCTCCCCTGCCCCCCAACTGAATAGCTGGTTACCGCTGTTCGTTATTTTTGTGACAGCAGGGTGGTTAGTGTATCACATAATATCACAAGATAATATGACGCGAGGGAATGTCGTGCTCAGCACAGAAGATCCAGAAATCCGCTGGTGCCATCTGCTTTCTTGCCTGCTGCACATTTAGTGTGTGTCTTTGGGAACTCATCAAGGACAGTCTTCAAGAGGGGAAAAAATGGCATAGGCGTGGTACAACCTCAACGGAATGCAGATGCCAGACACTGTGCGTGTATTTTACATAGCACAACCATCCGGTAAAACACCCGCGCAGTCTTTGGAGCTGTGGTGGGAGCTCTGCTGTCTTTGCCCGTGTTTAGCTTAGCAAATAATGCAGCACATGAGGAACAGCAGGTGAGTTTTACAGAACTGTGCTGGAGACCCAGTATGCACACAACACATTTTAGAGCTTTTCCTTTGAAGTACTGCTCACCTGTACACTGCCTCTCAGTATCTGAACTCTGTGCTTTCTGTGCCGCAGCATCAGCTAATAAGCTGGAGAGTCATGCTCGTTCCTGCTGCTCTGACCCGCTCACTCTGGAGCCTTTTGCTCCGGAGTAGAAAACTTCAGAAGGAGAAAAACCCCTCACACAGAACTGCTCCCAGTTCTGGGAGCTTAGGTGCTCCGTAAGGCAACAGGGTGATACTTTCTGGAAGCAAGCATGGACGTACTGTGTCCTGGGCAATTTCTTTTTACAACAGCATCATGGATGAAGAGGAGAGTGCTAGCATGGCTGTAAGTCTCTGCCTTCAGCAAAAAAAGATTCAGCTTAAGCAAAACGTTCATGTGATCTTTCCGGTAGGTAGATGTTAAGTGAGTAGCTCACTGTAGGCATTTCCTTGACAACTGGACCTGTTGTTTCAGGTCCTCCTGAGGCGCTTTTCTCTCCCGTGCCCCCTGCTGGGAAGCTGGACTGCAGACAGATTCCACCCGGTCTTTCCCGTGTGGGCATTTGGTAGTGGTGCTGTGGTGCCTAAATACATTTTTGGGTCATCCACCAGCCTTGGATTACAGAAGTGTTGCCAAAAGTGGAGGTAGAACATACCCCAGAGGCATTTTAAGTACTAATTAGTGCTTTTGTAAAGTATGATACTTTGGTTTGAAAGGAATTGCAGGTAAACAAAGTTTTTACTATCACAATCGCTGTCATCGTAACACTATCAAGCTCTAGTCAGAAAATTAAAAGATGGTAAATTCTCTGAAAGTTTAGAATTCAGGGCAAAGACAACAAACTTAAGTGGAAGCTCAGAGGGAAAGAGTGATAGAATATTGATCTACGGGTTGGTGTTTGAAAGCCTGTATTGACTTGATAGCTCTGTTAAAAGGACCTGACATTGCAGCTCTGTTGTTATTTAGTTTAGTGCAACTTTCTAAAAACTGCCATCATAAAGATTTCTTATAATCTGTGTCCTCAGTAGTCATTGATACAGTATTTTTCTTGAAAACAGTTTGTCATTTTGGTGCTTTTGATTACGATGTGAGGAAGCCAAGGTGTAAATTCTAACCATTAGATTCTGTTGTTACATCAACATTCAAGCAGTTTGAAAATAAGTGTGCAAGCTCATATTGGACTCCTGGTGTCATAAATGTCATACTTTAGAATAACGACAGTTGCCAGCAGGCAGCACAGCAATATGATTTTGACTATAAAATATGACACTAATAAAATTTTAAAATGGTGCAGAATGCTACAGGGCGACCAAACTGATTTATGTGTGCTATCAAAACCAAATTTTAGTATTTGGTTAGGACAACATATTTCTTTGTTTGGCAAAGTTAGGACTGTTGGGTTTATTTTATAAGACCTTTTAAACAAAGATACAAATTTTTCTTCCAAGCTTAGGCTGCTACAATTCACTGCCAGTTGATGCTGCAGCTTCTTGCAGATGCTAGCATGAATGCCTAGATGCCTGCTTGGAGTTAGGGATGAGGCCGGGGAGAGCAAGTACCTCCCATTTCCTCACACCAGTGGCCTCTGAGAGCAACCCAGAGACCTACTGGAATCAGCAGGACTTTACACGTGCAGAGCTGTCCCATCATGTGGACCAATTTCTACCAAGCCCAAGTCTATAGTGATTTTCTTCAAATGCCGTAAGTGGAGATTGAGATTTTAAGATGATGCTTGAGTCTCAGCTATCAATTGTTTGGAAGTATATTTCTGCAGTTTTGGAAATCAGAGGCAGAGCAAGGAGCACGGTTAGGTGTACTTGTAGCTAAAAGAACTGTGTCTTGTACAGCGCAATGTATGTTGGAGCACCTTGCTAGAGAAGCCAAGTTTTCAAAAGAGAAGCACTGTTGTGAGATACCAAGATAAGAGCTAAACACTTCAAAAATTCACACATCTTGTCATCTGCAAGAAAGTATGGTTTGGTAGCTACAGAATGAAGAAGTGTGTCCACCTCGACCATAGACTTGGAAATGTTTGGGGTTTTTTTGGTTTTTTGTTTTGTTGGGTTTTTTTGTTTTTTGTTTTTTGTTTTTTGTTTTTTTTTTTTAGAACTGTGTTCAACAAGGCATTTTTTGGTCAGTAGAGAGGTCTTTGCCTCTTCCTCAGGTGCTTTCTAGTTCCCATGCTTGCTAAGCAAATACCCCTGCTGCTCCTTTCACTGCCTTCCCCCATCAGGTCATGTCCTGGAGGTGCTTGTCGATTTGGGTTTTTTTTGTGTTTGTTTTTTTTGTTTTTAACCAGTATCTGGTTTAGAATGTGACACCAACACCACTCACATCAGCAGAAATGAGGGAATGGTAAAGATGGAGCATAAGGAAGGGTGTCTATCATGAGTGCCTATATTAACAAGAGAAATTCTAACATCAGACCATGCCTTTAATCTCTCAGTTGTGCATTTTATGAAGTCAGGATAATACTTGCCTAATTTATTATAAATACAGGGTAAATTAAGCATGTGTGAATACTGCACAGCTCATTGTGGAGATGACAAGAGAGCAGTGGTCTGATTGATTACCTGGTCTTAACCGCTGTGTTGCATTAGTTCTCTCCTAGAATGTTTAGAGACACTGTTGAACAAGACGGAGTTAAGTTAGTGTAAACCCTTCTTTGGAAACAGTGGCATCTTCAAAGCAATGCATGCTCATCTCTTCATTATTGCTAACATGCTAGAATGATAAATAAGCAGTACAAGCATCCCTTTGTCTTAGCTCTTAAGCCTACAATAATGACATTTTGTTTTCTAAGCCTTCAGGAAGTGTGAAATTTACATTTTTGCAGTACACTGCCTCTCGCTTACCCAAAGAGTGCTTTTTAACTGGATGAAGTGGTTAGTGACCATGAGACAGAAATGAAAAAGAAAATGAGCTGAATATTATCCTTATTAAGTAGACATGGCAAACAAAAAACGAAGGCCCATCACAAAAAAAAAAACAACATACAAAGCATAGTGGGTGTTTTTTTTTTAAGGCCAAACACTTCAAAGGTAGTGAAGCACAAAGTTTAAGACAGCAAGTCTTTTCCAGATCATAAGATTCTTCATGGTTCATCACATGGTTCTTGTGGGACTGGCCCCTTATTCTATGTATAAACTTTCAGAAAAGGAAATGGATGGAGATGAAACACAGTTAACACTGGAACTCCAAGATCCAGTTTTAGTGCTGCATGTGTCATGTGTATCCATGTATTTGCATACATAGTTTTGCTATTTTCCCTCCCCACAGGTAGTGAAAAATGCCTAAAAAGAAGACCGGTGCTCGTAAGAAAGCTGAGAATCGTCGTGAACGTGAAAAGCAGATAAGGGCTTCAAGAGCCAACATAGATTTAGCCAAACATCCCTGTAATGCTTCAATGGTAAAATACCCTAAAGTACATCATATTACAATACGTGATTTTAAATCATGTCAAACCAGTGATAACACATTGACTGTATTTAATGCTACTAGAATGCCATTCTTCCCACCATTCTTCCTTTATACATTTGCATCAGAAGTATAATACTTGGGTAAAGAGTTTGGTTCCTAATCAGAACTTAATTCAGCGTCCCTGTGGGGGTCTGTAAATTTTATATATTTTTACCTAGAATAAAAGTAATTACCAGTATTTTATTTCTTTTCTCTAGGAATGTGATAAGTGCCAAAGGTAAGTATTTTTTCACTCTAAAGCCAGTAATTTAATATTAATTAGTTTCAGACATTTTACAGGTCTTTTTTAATGCTTGCTTTCGTTTTTTCCCCCCTCTCTATGTGCCTAGGCGACAGAAGAATAGAGCTTTTTGCTACTTCTGTAACTCTGTTCAAAAATTACCCATTTGTGCACAATGTGGTAAGTAGAAATAACAAAGGAAAATATGCTATCCTCACTCCCATCTGTGATGTTAAACTCCCAGCAATTAGAGTACCTTTGTCATTTTTGGAGCAGGTTCTTTTAAACCTACTGTGAGTATCCTCCTTGAGAAGAGATGTTGCTTGATCATACACTAATGCATATGCCTCTCACCCCCAGAGGCCTGCAGGTCTGGGTCATGGGCTTGTCTTCAGCATTTCATCTTTGGAGAATTTGTCTCGCTGCCTTTTAGGATCGAGAACATCTGACTGACCATTTCCCTAATGTGGGATATTGTTTCATAACAACAGCAAAGTTAAAAAGGCTCTAACTGCTAGCAAGGCACCAATTGCTTTTGGGGGGTGATATAATTTCTGATTGTTTTAATATCAATTAAAGCAACAATACATTATTCATCTTGCATGGTTTTGTACTGTAATATGCTGCTCATGTTATTTATATATGGTAGAGGGCTCATGCTTTGAAATCAGAAGAGGAGGACTCCTTGTGGCAGAACTGGGCTCTGGATCAGGCTAAAATGCCCTTTTTTTTAAACAACTGCTTGCTTGCATGGGATGTTGATAATAATTTCATACTTTCAAGTTAATTTTGTTGTTTTACTATTTCAACACATCCTTGCAGATTTTCAGTTTGTCGTTAAGCGGTGTGGCTGTTTTGTAGTTTAACTCTCAGAGCTGCTGACATCTGCAGCTTCCACTGCCTTTGTTGCACTGGAACAGTGGAACAGATACTGAGCATTTCCAGCAGGCAGCTGTTAGTGTGCAGTGGCAGTGTGTCATCCACCTGTCATCGTGTAGTGAAGTATTAAAAACATGTTATCTATCTTACAGTACATGATACATCTGAAGTTGACTCCTGTGTGTTGAATTTATTGTAATCTGCAGTGTATTTCTGGAGGAAAAGCATTGCTAATAACAGCCACAAAATTATATTGAGTCCCAGGGTTTTCCAAGACAAAGACCGTTGGAGTTGTTTGGTGCTTAATCAAGCGTTGGTGACAGCCCCTGTAAAGCAACAGCATCTTTCCTAGAGGTCCCTGAGGGGTGGGAGCAAAGTAGCTGTACTGCAGTGCTCCATACCCAGTAATACCCCCACCACCTCACGCTGCCCAGCTCAGCCCACCACTGCTCCTTCCTCACCCTCCAACTGCCATTTCATACCTGAGATATGGTTTAGTGCAAAACTGCTGATGCTGCATACTGGGATTTAATTCCATTTTCAGAGTAGGGTTTGGTTTTATCAGCTCTTGAGTGGGTTTGCAGGGAGCACCCTTTTGTTGGTTTCTCTAAGCAGGCACTAACAGAGATGCCAAAGGGCTCTGTAGCAGGGCAGCTTATATCGGTGCTAAACCCCATTGCAGTAACCTGGGCTAGCTACAAGAGTTTTTTGCTTGTATATCTGCACACAGAGTGTGGATATTTCTCCTAGAACTATTTACATCAGAGGCAAGGAGTAAAGGACAGTTATCACCCTAACTGCTTGCTTGTGTCAGAATGACTTTTGAGTGCAGACTGTGGGTTTTTTTTCTCCCACTCATCCCCTGCCTTTAAAGGGAATTAGTCTGTCTAGGAAGTCCTCTCTTACACAGTTTTAAAAAAAGAAAACAAAACAACCACCACCACCAAAAAGCCAAGTACCTGTAAGTAAGTAAATCATCAGGTGCACATGTGTGTTTTCAGAGGGCCTCAGCCTTGCTCACAGCACATGCTGCTTTTCTGGGGGGGCAGAACTAGCAGCAATTTAAAATGCAACTTTTGAAGATGTCATTGCTTGACTTTCACCTTATTTTGTTCTTTGGTTTGCTTTGACATTTGAAGTTCTTGCCAATGCTTCAAAACATATAGCAAGACCAACACACTGCCTCATTATCTCAGCACTCAGGCAAGATATTTTAGCTGAAAACAGACAACAATTTAATCTGAGAGAGGTGCGAGGGTGGGTTGCAGGTTGCAGACATTTGTTTGCATTATTTTTACCTAGATATACAGAATCACACAGAATCACAGAATTATCATGATTGGAAAAGACCTAAAAGATCATCCAGTCCAACCATCACCAATACTTCTCAGCTAAATCGTATCCCTCAACATATCCCTCAATACGATTAAGTACAGGCATTTGGTTGAAGTACTGCTCTTATCTGAACATTAATTCTATTTTTTTATTATTTTTAAGTAATTTTCTTCTGGTTGCTTGTCTTTTTTTTTTTCAACAGGAAAAACCAAATGCATGATGAAGTCTTCAGACTGTGTTATAAAACATGCTGGTGTGTACAGTACTGGACTAGCAATGGTGGTATGTATACAAAATTACAACCTGTTTTGCACTATGAGGTTATTCTATGCAAATCTGTCTGAAAAAGATAAAACATTTACAGAATGATAGCATGTACCATGCCAAGATTTTTTTTTTTCTCTTGTCTTACTGTCACAAACGGATTTTTCCTGTGTACTGAAAGCCTATATTTTGCATTTGTAGATTCATCTCCTGCAAACTCTGACACATGTCCTGGATGCTAACAGATCTGTGTTGGTGGCAGGCCTTAAGCACATGCATTAACAGCTCTGGAGCTTACAGACAATTCCCAGTCTCCATTAAAATATAGCATAGTTTAAAATCCAAATGAGTGATTTCAGCTGTTAGAATCTAGTGGCATTTTTCAGGTCTTTTTTGAAACTGCATTTTTGCCAGAACACTGTTGTCATTTATGGATCTCAGGTTTCAGCCAGAGGACAGTTTTCTTGCATAAGATTTCAGATATGAAATGTGAAAAAAAAAAAACAAAACAAAAAAAAACCAACAAACAAAAAGGAGAAAACAGAGTTATTTTGCCTTATGTTTAATCCTGTAGAAATGGGTATCAAACAAACAAGATGAACTGTGAAGTGGCTTGATAGGAATACAGATACAGTTCATACTCTCTTGCTCAGCTGGAATGATTCCACTGAGAGAATGGATACTTGGATACATTCAGGGTTATGAAGTAGGAGTTTCTCCCTAGGTATTGCAGAAGTCCCAAGATGATATATTTCTGTAATTGCAGGGTGCAATCTGTGATTTCTGTGAAGCTTGGGTGTGTCACGGGAGGAAGTGTCTCAGCACACATGCGTGTATCTGCCCTCTCGCGGATGCTGAATGTATTGAATGCGAAAGAAGCGTCTGGGATCACGGTAGGTTGCTCATGCTTAAAAATAAGAAAATCTAAATGATACTTTTCCCCTGAGATTGCTTAAGTTATTGTACCTATATTCTTAACATAGCATTTTTAAACTTTACTGATCAGTCCTTGCAGTATGTTTGTTCAAAGCAAGGCACTCTCCTCCCCATTTTAAAAATAGACCTTATGCAGTGGGGAATGTAAGTGACCTGCCCAGGAACACACAGTGCTCAACTCAGGGGTGTCTGTGTAATCTGAAGTATTAACTGTCCTATCAGCTGAGTGCTTCACATAATTAAGCACCACATCAGACTTAACACACAATTTTCTGCCATTCCCACTCCATTCAAGAAAAATACTTAATGCCCTAGACCAATTAAAAAGGACCATAAGTAATACTTGCTTTATATTCATGCTGTCTTGTAGGATACATTGCATTTTTCAGTGTAATAATGGATGGCAGTGTCTAATTTGGGACTCTTGACGCATTTGTGACAGAATAGATAACTGGTCTTCAGTCAAAGCTATGCCTAAGTTGTTTGCAGAGAACTTGATTATTTTGCCTTGCTAAATCTTTTAGGAGGCAGAATATTCGCCTGCTCTTTTTGCCACAATTTCCTCTGTGAAGACGATCAGTTTGAACATCAAGCCAGCTGCCAAGTTCTGGAAGCAGAGACATTTAAATGTAAGTTAGTTACTCATAGTTCCTTTCACCAGAGCTAAGCAGACTCTCCAGTTGCTTCCGCTGTGCTCCAGAATGTTCTCCATCACCACTTCCAAATAGCTTCTACCACCACTGGAGGAAAGGGCTTGTTTGCTTTGTGCTTGGTCTTGATACCCAGTTATCTAGACAAGAGCTTTTCTCTCTGACCTTCCTCCGTGGCAGATTGTACATGGCAGTTGTTTCCCTGCCTGGCTCTTACAGGTCTCCCATGGGAAGTTTGCCTTTGCCAGGAGCCAGCAGTCTCTGAAGTTGGCAGTGGCCAGGACTGCAGCAAAACTGCTGGAACTGCTGATCCTGCTTTTTCTCTCCACAAAGCTTTGCAGGCAAGAAGCAGCTGTCTGAGCTATTTGTAGATACCTGTTCCTCATGGAAAACACCTGCCCTGAATATTACCACCTAGTAATGTGTCTAGTCTGGCTGAACTTTCCCAGATTGCTGTGTATCCCACCTGTGGACATGTGTGTCAGTAGCTGTATTTCATGTCAATACATGTCCCCTTTTACTGAGCAAAGAACAGGGAGCAGAAGACTATGTCCTTTTGAACTTTGTGTGGACAAAAACTGGTAGTTGTAAGAGGACATGGTGGCCATGCCTGACTTTGCTGTCCACTACTCATCTCAGGTTGAAACAGGGGAAACTTCAAGGGAAGTTAAAAAAACCAAAACCAAACCAATGTTTGAAATAACTAATCTTTTGTAGAAGCATTTTTTCTACGCACCATTAACTACTATTTGGTTTATCCCATAAGACAAACTTTTGTCCCTTACAGAACTTGTATGTGTGTATTTTGACTATATAAAACATTTTCAATCCTTATTATAGAAATTCAAGGAGCTCTTTATCTTGTATAAGACCATTTTCTTCAGAAAAAAAATAGTCCTAATTGATTTCTCTTGATTCAGAATATTTGTTGATTTCAATGTTATAGTCTGTATCTTTAGAAATCTCTTATCTCCTTTTCATCTCCCATCCTTTTTTTCCCAGCCAGCTATTTTCTAATCCTTGATTAGCTTCCCTTGATGTATTCTGCCAGAATATCTTCCTGCATAGCAACATTGAAGCAACAGCTGTTCCACAAGAATGTTTTTTCAGTGATTGTTGGAAGCCTTTAATTCACAGATGTGATGTCACACCCTGAATAGAGAAATTGCTTTTTTGAGTTTTCACTGTGTTCAACATTTCGTGGCACAGTGCAGCCTTGGTAGAGAAACAGGATTTTTGTCAGTGTGTGGTAACAAGATTATAAGGCCTGAGGTTTTACAGAATACATGAACTTTAAATGCAGTCATGCAATTGTAGTCTAAATCCATTCTAGCTGTGAAAAAGGTTGTGTTCCTTTCCCATCACTCTCTGAGAGAAAAGTTTTTTAAAGTGCAGATACTCCAGAAATGTTTGAATAGATATGCATTAGTATTTCCAGTTCCATCTTTAAACACATGACGTAGTGCTAAATCCTGTGGCTGTCCTGCTCACATGGAGAAGTCATGATATTTATTACTTCAGAGTCAAAAACTTTGTTGTCACAGGCAAAGTGGAAAGGAACAAGCACAGCAACTGATAACATAAGTCTTACCGCTTCTTGAGGAGTAACTATTCATTCACCCAGCTTCCTGTTGGTGCTAATTCCTGTGTGGTTGCCTTTTCTATGCTCCCTCTAGTGGAGTAAAGAAACCAATTTGAAGCTTCAAGACAAGGTAGATTTTGAGCACATATTCTGCTCTTTACAGCTCATGTGCCAGCTACAGTTCTTGAACACAGTTAGATAGATTTTCATAGGAAGTTGTGTGCAATAAAGTACATTTTCAGAGGACATGACAGGAAATAGAGAACAGAACAACTGTGCTAGGTTTGGAAATTCACAAGTTTTAAGCATTCTCACATCCTATTTAAATGAGCTAAAGGTATTAAAGGCTGCCATGGTGTTGTTTAAAGTGACTGTGAAGTGCCAGCGCTCCTTTTGACATTGTGCAAAAAGGAAAAGGAAGATGATCACTTAATACCAGTTTGGTTGTGAAACTTCCTTTTTTAAAAGTTTGGAAACTCAAGAAATAGTTAACCTTTTTCCCCTCTTCAAATTCTACTTTTTTTTGTGTCAAATTACATTATTGCAGTGAGTCTTAGACTTGAAAAAAAATTCTGGTAAAATGGTACTGCATGGTAAAAGTGACTGATTTGTGTTGCCAAAGTGCAGTCGTGTCAGGGAGTTAAAAATCAATGCCTCAATTACATTATTACAAACTTTTACAAGGTTTAAAAAACATGGCAGATGTGCAGTTTCCAAGTGCTGAATTTTACATATTGATTTTCTCCAACAGGTGTCTCCTGTAACAGGCTTGGGCAGCATTCCTGCCTGCGTTGTAAGGTAAAGAGTAAAGACATTGCAAGTAGCTGTGACTTTAGACCTGTTCTCCTTAGCCTCCAGGGCTGGTATCAAGCCTTGTCACATCTTCCTCTACAGTATTAAAAAATATTCATACTTTTTCATTAGTGTCTGAAGCCTGAGGGTATACTTATGTGGGACAAAAAGGGCTTTTATCTGTGCTTGCCTGTTAGCCAGTGTTGGGTATCCTTATGCCAGGTGAGGTGATCTTCACTTTGTCCAGACCTCTGTGTTTAAATTGGCACTGTACCATGTTTGGGCCTTTAAAAAAACAACCAAAAAACACAACCCCCCAAAAAAACCCAAATCCTTGGTCTTGAACAGAATTCAAGGCTTTGGAATATGTTTTGATCCAGCATAGACTTAAGACAATTCAAAAAGTTGTGTGGGGTTTTTTTTGTTTGTTTGTTTGTTTTTCTTGTTGTTGTTTTGGTTGTTTTTTTTTTTAACAGTCAAGTGATGATCTGACCAGAAAACACTGCAGCCTAGGTACAATAGACATGATCTCCACAGCTAATCCAGTTTTACACATGCACAGGCTAATCTGTTAATGTCAGCCTTTTGGTTTTACACACTCAGAAGTAATTTTGTATAAAGAGTTCCACCTGCTTCATGATCAACATTGTCCAAATTTCTACAGGTGCTGGTTTGTTGCCTGCTCTTACTCTTCTTACCCTCCACATGTTTCCCTGCAGTCTCCCATGGCATCCATTTCACATTCCAAATTGCTCCTTTCTCCAGATACCTTCACTGGCACCCTGGTGCTCAACATGTGAAATTTCCATCTCTAATTCTTGCCTTCAGGTCACTGCATAGTTATGTCCTGGCATGTGTCTCTGGCTGTATTGTATTTACACTTGTCAACGTAAACCAAAGTTTGCCAGGCTCCTTACGGGCGGCACTGTAATGCCGTCCTTGAGTCTGTTGCTTTCTCTGCTTGTTTATCAGCACTTTTATCCAGCCTCTTCCCCAGGAAGCCATGGAACTACATTCAGCACAGAATCGGTTGCTCTGTGCACAGACTCCAGTTCCACTGCAGATAGACCTCATTAAATTTTAATCCCTACCAGAAAAATCCTACTGCTGTTAGACGCTTTTTTGCTTGCTTCTTGCTGAAGAATATGCTTCTATGATTAAAACATTTAGCTGTTTTATGCTGCTTTCACCCCACAGGCTTGTTTTTGTGACGATCATGTGCGAAGTAAGGTTTTCAAGCAGGAAAAAGGAAAAGAGCCTCCCTGCCCTAAATGTGGCCATGAAACTCAGCAGACAAAGGATCTGAGCATGTCAAGTAAGCCTGCTTCTCTAGCTAACAAGCAATACAAGTACCATTAGTGACTACTTTTCTACATAGGAACACTGGGTAAAGTCCAATTACTTTCAACTGTTTTGCAAAGCTTTGCTGCATTTGTTTTGGGGAAAAAAAAAAACTTTTCTTAGTTCCAGAATTGAGCAGTCTCTCATTCTTAATCATTAATTGATTCCCATACAGTGGAAGCTTTTGTTTAGTTTGAGATTTTAGTTATGGAAAAACTGCAGAAATTCACCCCTTAAGCCTTTATTTCATCAAGAAGAAGTTAGCTAATGAACTTCGAAGTGCAATTTGATGACGTGCATACAATCTACCTCAACCACTCTTGAATAAATCACAATATGTGTTGTGTCTGCAAAGCACATCTAATTACAAGTTTTCTTGGCTAGAGTACCAAAGGTTTCTCCTAAAACTTAAGTCATACTTTGGGGGCAGGTTTTTTTTTTATACAAACTTGGCTGCAGTGGGACAGACCGTCTGTAGCAGAAAGGTTCTGTCAGAGTAAGGATTAAATCTGAAAATGTCAGATTTAGAAAAAGGCTGTCTAACGTTATATGCTCTTTGCCGAGTAGTGAAAAAGGGCAGAAAAGAAATGGCAGATGCTCGGCTCAAGCTGCTGTTGAGGGGTGGGAACATGATGATTTTTCTCTGCCTGCAGCACGCTCTGTGAAGTTTGGCCGGCAGACTGGAGGTGAAGATGCAGATGGAGCTTCTGGCTATGATGCCTACTGGAAGAGCCTCTCCTCCAGCAAGGCTGGAGATGCAGCTGACCGTGAGGATGAATATGATGAAGCAGATGATGATGATGAAGATTACAATGATGCAGAAGGGAAGGATTCCGATACTGAGACCACAGACATATTTAGCAATTTGAATTTAGGAAGGACCTATGCTAGTGGGTATGCACATTATGAGGAACCAGAAGATTGAGTATGCTGGCAAGCTAAAAACACTTGGAAGGAGCCAAGCAGTGCTTCACTTGCGTACATGCCAGTAGAATAGCTCTATCAGGTACTTACATATCAAAGCTAGAGAGTAAAAAGTGTGAGGCTTCTGCAGTAACTCCAAGTGAGATTTTTTTTTTTTTTTATAAACCAATATTGGGTTTGGGACTAGGGGAGAAAATGGGAATATTTTTATTCCCCTAAGCACCAGAAGTGGTTTTGTCCTTGAGTATAATGGTTCAATGGCATTTTCTCCTATCAATTCAGGAATGTGGGAGAGCTGTACAACTTGTTTCAAATTGCTCATCAGAAATTAAGTTATTTTTTACAATAATTTTGTTAACTGATTTCATAAAATTAATGTAGTGGTGGGTTGGTGACTGCATTTTTTTGTCTGCACCATAAAAGTCAACTGCATTCTCTAACAAATTGTCATAAATATTGATCTCCCTTGAATAGCTGGAAAGCTGGTTGTATACAAAGTGTAAATTGACACCAAAGTAACTTCCTTGTTTATGTAGGCAAGGCAGATCAATGTAGTTCTCTATGTACTTGAACATTACCTTTCCAGCATTTTTAGGATTAAATAATAATCAATAGGGCTATATGCAGTCATTACAAGTGCACCCTAGATAATAAAAAAAAAATTATTGCAATAAAAATGTTGGTATTTCTCTGCCACTAAAATCTGTAAGACAATTTCTCATTAGATCAAAAAGAGAGACTGGTTTCTTCTGTGCCTAGCCTTCAACTCTTTTACTTGCATGATACACAAGAACAATTTGATAGGAAACAACCCCCTGTATATGAATTGGTAAGGTGGGAAGACATAGGGGGATTCAAAATGCTGGATTCAAATGCTGTTCTGTGCAAATGTGCTGGTACAAGACAAGCGATCAGCACATCTGAGCTGAGGAGGTGACACCTGCAGAAATGTTTGCAGTGATTCCGATTTGAAAATCAACATGTTCATTACCAATCTACGCATTTCAGTGATAGGATTTAGTCTCTTCTGTAGGGGAAGGTTGAGCAAATTTAACAGCAGACAAATCAAGATAGAAGGGCAGCCACCTAAAGCGTTACTCCAGCTTTCTAAATGCCATGCCTAAACTCAGAGCTACATCTTGTTATCTGTCAAATATCTGAGCTGATTACCTACTTTTGTGGCGCTGTCTCTACTGTTTCTTAACAGCTAAAGGTCATACGCTGGCAGAGCATACCCTATTGAGAATAAGTTTTTAATGATGTTAGGATTGCCAAATGAGCATTTCCTAACAAAACAGGATTGAGGAACCTGGCCTTGATGCTTCCCTCCTAAATGCCTCTCATACCGAATGCATAAAAGATAGGAGCTGGAGCGCATCCAAAGCAAAACCAGACTGACAAAGAGCACAACTTCGTTATGGCAGCTGAGGAAAGAAACGGTACTGGAGAGAGGGACACGACCTGATCAGTGCGTGTCAAGTGCTTGCCTTCAAAACTGGAGAGGAAACCAGTTAATGCACTGTCTGAAAGCCAAATCCCCTTAAAAAAAACCTGAAACTCCAGGGCCATCAGTTTCATGTGCTAGCAAAGACCTACCCATCTTAAATTACATTCCTGATAGATGCCTTGGTTAGTCTTTTGCATCACCAAACTCAACGTGAGGGAAGGAGGATGCCTGCCAGTCCAATAGTGATTACTTATTTGTTGAGTTGGCACCTGTGATAGAATTTTTGGACCGCATGAAGTTGAGCAGAAACTTCCACAGTTGAGTCCATCTGTGGATGGTCAATTCCAGCAACAATGCCAGTTTTTTATCTTGGCTGATGTTTCAGATACAAAACATTTATACATCTGTACACAGTACCGAGGAAAGTTTGTGCATTTCTGCATATATGTAAAATTATAGCTGCATGTGTGTCACTTACTAATATTACTTAACCGCACAAAATTCCCCTTTAAGGTTCTTGGCTCTTGAATTAGGTTTTTCCCCATATGAAATCTGCTGCTGTCACTGGCTGTGCCAAAGGCTGCTGACGTAACAGAATTAATCATCATAATCAGAGTAAAGAATTATTCATTTTCTCATTGAAACGTCCTTGCAAGACCAATCCTCCAGAGCTAACGCCTGTTCCTATGATACCCTTGTAAGAGAAGGCCACAGCACTGCCTACCACAGATGCTCAGGATACCTGCTCTAATTTAGCAAGGTCACTGCTCAGCAGACAGAAGAATTTATTTGCTTTTCCTTTGTACTGCTGTTCATCCCACTGAAAATGCCTGAGCTACGAGCCTGGCTGGAAATAGAGCCCAGGTATTAGACCTGCAGCATCTGGCCTTCCAGGGGTCAAAACAAGCAAGTTTAAGCTGCTTTAAAGTAATCCAGGGGATTCAAGCTAGAACAGACAAACATAACTGCATTTTCTACTAATGGAATTGGTCAATTTGTGACAGGACAGGCAGGATATGATACTACAGGTTGCACTTTTTCATCCTTCTTTGCTTATTTAGTAAAGTTAAAAGCTTATGGTCTCTGGGGATAGGTCCTCAGAGCTTACTTTCATAGGACGTGCATCACTTCGGCTGTCTGAAGGTAATTGCAGGAACAGGATGAAACAGAGAATGAACATCTATCTTAGTCTTCTTGAAAAAAACAGGTCTGGGACAAACTGATATCTTGTTGGCTCTATTTTTCTTCGTTACTATTAGTCTACTTTGTAGCATCTTGGAGGAATGTTAGTAGGGCAGGATGCCATCGCTACACTTAAAAATGTAAATTAGTGCGCCATCTACTTATTATTCTGAATTCAGCAGCTGATTTAGCTGTTGCTAATCTGAAGGTGAGGGTGCTCTGGTGCTGATGACGTATGTTTTACAGCTCACAGGATCTCAAGCTCGTTCAGACACCGCCACAATCCACCAACTACTTCCAGGTGACTGCTGGGCTGTTTCTGTCAGAGATGGTTTTTCAAGTCACTGGAGTCCAGGACTCAGTGCCTGGACACACAAAAAAACCCATATGCACAACTCCATGTGTTTAAAACTGCAGTACTCTAGAGTGCACTTCCTGGTGGGACAAGAGTCAGATAAATAAAATCCTGAGATTGTACACAACATTGATTTTTCCTTTGAAAATCCTGTCCCTGATTAAAGGAAATTTTGAGCTGTGTGAATAATAGTTTTAACATGTAATCAGGAATACTTCAGCGTTACACATAGTACTTCAGAAAACAAAGATCTTCATAAAGTCTTACACTTACTTTAGGTTTTTTTTCCACCTCTGTGATGAGGTGGAAGCTTAAGTAGAACTTGAATCCAAATCACGGTAATACTTATTGTGCCTGTAGATGCTAAAAGACAAGAGCTCTGGCCACCTCTGTAAGCTCTTTTCTGGCATTAGTTTGTTAAGGTGACAGCATCAGCTCATTAATTCATTCGGTACTTTTGTGGATTTAATGCATTTTCATTCTGGTGTGGTTTAGCACCCGTGACTGGGAGTCTTTAGGTCAATTGTGTTGCAGAGCTGCTAGTTTTGTTTCCAGCAAATTAACGTGAAGATCGTTGTAATGTACGGAACAGTTTCAGTTGCCGGTTGATGAAGTAGTAGCACGCATGTCTCAGAGCTAGAGGACAAGCTTCAGAAGTGCTTGGAGTCTCTTTTGTTCAGGCCAAAAGCATATTAGCGTGTCTTACAAGACATTACGTGCACCTATCCAGGTCCTGATCCTGTTTCCAGCGGAACCAGTGGCAAAGCTCCCGTTTAGCCAAGTGGGAGCAATTTAATAATCTTTAGCATCTACAGTTCATCTTAAAATGTCAAGAGGTGTTACGGAACAAAACATGATGATAAGCTGAAGTGAGGAGCAAAGCTTAACATGAGGTTAACTTGCTACCATGAGGATAAAAATATTTATTCTAAATTTCAGCAATTCTCCTGGAAAGTGCTTTCAAGACTGAAACAGAAAGCTGTTTAAAGCAGGAAGAGGGAAGATGCTACAAAACACATGTAACAAGATGTAGAAATTTAATTTCTTCTCTCCTCAAAGTCTGCATGTAGTCCATAAATATTTGCTAAAAGCTCAAGGCAATTAGGACACAGACATTTTATCATCTCCACTTTGTAGGTGCATGAACAGAAAACACAGGAATTGACAAAACCACAGCCTGAGCCACCCAGTTGGCAACAGCCTTCTGCAGCTTGGACTCTCCATATCCTACCCATGAAACTCTAGAGTAAACATGTTTTATAACTAATGACACTTCTTTATTAAGATTATGTGTACTGTAATTAGCTACTACACATCTGAAATTTGAAGCAGGGCCTAGTTTTCAGCTTCCATAGCCAGGATAGACCAAAAAAAAGTAAAAATAAAAAATCAGCAAAACAGTGTCACAGACATGAGGATTATTCCATGGAAAAGCCACTGGTTTCCCTTTGCTAAACACAGGATAGGCTCACAAGCCTGTGCTTTGTCTTCTGCAGCTATTTACTTCATGAGATACTCATGCAATATGGAGAGGGAAAAGAAAAAAAAAAAAATCATCACATTTCAGTCTCTCACCAAACTAACCTACTACTCCTAAGCATGCAGCTTCGCTGTTAATTTACAGCCATCCCATTTTTAAGCACTGTATAATGTTTATTGAAAAGAAAAACAACTGCAAAGCAGGAGAAAGCCTTTTGTAGTATCTTTACTCCTGTTTTCTAACACTAAAGTATACTAAAATGTTTGCTGAGTTCTCTGAGCAACCTGATCTAGTGGGGGACGTCCCTGCTCCTTGCAGGGGGGCTGGACCAGATGGCCTTTGAGGGTCCCTTCCAACCCTAAGCATTCTATGGTTCTATGATTCTTTTTAACCTCACTTCTGAAGCTAGTGATTCTTCCACAATATTCCGCAAACTTAACTGTAATTAGAAATTCACTTTTGTTTCCTTCTGAAATGAGAAGCACTGAGTTGCCTACAGGGCCTGAGTAACATTTTGACTTCACTGTGATGTTACATGACATTCGTTGTAGATTTTCACATTACAAAACCACAGAGTAAGTTTGTCTTTAATTTTTTATTAGAAAGTTAGAATGTCAAAGACCCACAATTTCTTTAGTGGGTAATACAAATATTTTACTGCTATAGTTCCCCGTTGCTCTTCCTACTGTTTTATTTTTAGCATAGAGAAAGAGGTTGATTCTTTCGAAAGTGAATCACTGCTAGTCAGGCACATAAACCCTTGGGCTGCCTCCAGTCTGATTTAAATTCAGCACCTTGTTTTGACGGCAGAGACAAGGATGAGCCCCTTTGAGATTTTCCCCACCAGCAGGAGAGATGCGCAATGACCTCACCCTTGATGTCAGCATCAGTTCTGCGTGGTGTGCTCTCCTGCAGTTCAAGGTGGTAACAGCTGAAACGTGACCTTTCGCTGGATGACTTTGGGAGCCTGCAGAAACCCAAATGCCGCAGCCTCTACCTCTCTTTAAATGCGCACTGGCTGGAAAAACAACTACAAAGCTGAATCCTACGAACAAAATATTTTCTCCCTATTTCCTCAGGGATAATAGAATGTGTGCACAAGCTTATACAGAAGTCATTATTACTGTTCTTTTCCTTATTAAAAAAAAAAATAATCTATTGAGCATGGATTTAAGCAAGAAAGACAGCAACAGAAAGATAAATAAAGACATTACCCTATCAACAACTGAACAACAAAGCTGAGTACCCTGGAAGAAAGGGATGCAGAGACAATACCATATGCTCACAATTGGCTTTTTCTACATCCTTCTTCTAAGTCTGGAAGTACAGGCCAAGAATGCATTATGCAGAGCTTAACCTCACAGTTTTTGTTTGCCAAAGCATTAACAGCTCCAAGGAGCTTCAGAAGGAGCACCATGCAATTCCTTACCGGGCATTTAGTGCGCACCGTGACCAGGTTTGGAATGTTAAGAACAATTTAGCAGTTAGATGATAAATTGCACTCCTTGTACGTTCTCCCCACTTCATTGATGTTACACGTATTTCAAAGATCTCATGGTGGCATTTATGCCCTAATACTGCACAAGCACACTCCTCTGGTCTACCATCAGAAATCATTTGTAAGCAGATAGCACCAACGTAAAACATAGGAGGTATTATCTAGATTTATGACACCTTCACAAGAACACTACTCTCCTTTTGTCCAACACTTCACAAAGCCATCAGCAAATTAGCAACTTAAGAAGCTTTTTGAGCAAGCAGCATTTCTAACCTTGCATTAAGTCAGGAAGTTTTAGTCAACTGATGGTGGACCTGCACCCAACATACTGCTGGCACTGGAGTGCTGATTCCCACCATTCCCCGGGCTCTATCAGGGCCGCTGCACCACAAGATGCTCAAACCCTGCTCCGAGCTCAGCCCTGGGATGCAAAAACACAGACGCAGCACCTTCCCACGGCCCCGCGTAGCCACCAGAGCTCACTCACTGGGAAACCACTCATCACCACAAGCCTTCCCCCTCCTCTCCTTGCCACCAGCTGCATCTGACCACCCCACTCCTCTTATAGAGAAAGCTAAACTATCACTCACCCACAGGCGCAATGACTCCAGACCAGACTGCCAGCCAATCCTCCTCCAAACCGTGGAAGCTCACAGCTCACTCACTGCTTGCTCCCCTGTTTATAACCTTCCTCCCCACCTGCACCCCATCGGCCCAGCCCCGTTGGCCCCTCCCTGATGGGACAGCTGAGCGTGGCCTCTCTCTGCAGGTGGCCTTCAGCATCCCCGATGACTGCAGCAGCCTTTGCCCGTTGCTGTCAGACAAGCTGCCCCGGCCCCTCTGCTCATTTGCAGATGCTGCGTGATCAAGTACCAAGTCCTGCTGCACCTTCCTGCTGCTTCAAAAGAGAAAGTATAAATAACATTTATCCTGTTTAAAATGTGACAGATCTCCTATGCTATGCTATTTTATTATATCTAAAATGAATTTGCAGATGATATATATTTTCTACTGAGCCTGGATGTTTTATCATTAAAATACTAGTGCTCTTGTTTCAACGCCTTCGTAATATATTAATATGACTATCTCAGCTTCTAGAAAACTAAAATATAACTTCTTTTATATGCTGTAATTTGTCTTTGGATACTAAAAAAAAATTATAGCTGTATCTGATTATTAACAGCAATAATGAACCACAGCCCCTACAGTGCCAATTAAACGTTTCTGAAAGTCTGTGTCCTGTTGGAGATGTTTGGTTCTCAGATAATCAACTTGCTTCACTGAGGCAGTTAAGAGGTCTTCCTGCTTGCTCCATTGCTGGTCTCACAAGCTGCAGCCCAGCGGGAGAGCGTGCCCTGGGGTGATAGACGTCGCTGGAGCGGATGGAGGAGCACTGTTCAGCCCAAGCAGTGATCTGACCCATGAAGCTGCAGGACACGGTAGCTTGTTTCCAACTAAGCTCAAGTCCTTTGGTGAAATATCCCAAGGTGAGAACAAAAGCCAAAGGAGCTGTCATGTTCTTTAGTGGACTAAGTCGTCCATTAGAGCTTTTTGTTCTCATGCATGGAATATTGTCAAACCACATTATTAATGAACTTAAGGGATGGTTTTCCTGTACCTGTCTATTGCAGCCCTGTGTGCTGCACAGTGCTCTGTGGGCTGTGGTCCTTTGCTCATCTCAATCTCTGCGCTTTTCCCTCTTGCCAAAGACCCCACTGCTGCCTGTGCGCCGTTAGGTTCAACTGAACTGCAGGAGCTGATGACTAGCACCCGGCAAGCCGTGACTGTGTTAGGATGAGCTGGGTGCCAGTGAAGCATGGCCCGCAGGGTGGGCAAATGTGGTCTTTGGATAAACCTCCTCCTCTGTCTGAGCCCGTAGGACTTGGTGGGGGTCAGCTGCTCACTCCCAGCTGGACTCAGACACAGGTCTCTAACCCATGGCAGGGGCCGCACCTTTGCATTGCCCTTTTTCCAACATTACTGTTCCTTCTGGCACTAATATTGGCCATTTAGTAAGCGAGATCAAACATTTGAAGTTTGATCACGGAAACACGTAAGTTGCTTTTGCAGTTCAGTAAGTGATGGAGAGCCCAAGCACAACTCATTTGTACTTACCCAGAGCTGGCAGCTGGGAACAGCAGAAGGCAATCTCGGCCCGGCACCAAGCGCTGGTTTCCAGGGACCCGTTTCTGCCTAAAGAATCGAGTCTAATCAAGGACCAAGGTAAGGAGCGCAAGCTCCAGCTGCTTGCAGAACCCGCGCTCCCTCGAGCAATGCCTCTGCGCAGAGCCTTGCGAACAAAGCTAACAGCACACAACATTTCTGTCTGAAGCTGAGCACAAAGAGCAGCAGGTTTTCTGCTAACAACAGGACTTTCCATCTTCTGAGATTCAAAATGAAGGAATATATGTAAACGCAGAACTAGTGGCTGTGGTTTAAAACCCCCTCTTAAGACTCAGGTCAGACTGCCTCTGTGTTTAGCACAGAAAATAAGCAAACGAAAATTTCCTGACATTTAAATTAAGGAAGCTGTGCAACTCATCCTGGGAAAGTTAGAAATGTGATGAGATACCAAGTATCCACTTCCAATTGTTACCATATGAACAACAAAATACCTTACATTGCTTGTGAGGGCCCAATCTGAAAACAATTTTTCCAAACTCATCTTTCACACACTGCGAGACCTCCATTGCTATCTTAACTGGAAATTTATGGCGCCCTGGCTGAACCGTTTGCTGTCGCAGCCACACTCTGCAGGGAAGAGGAAACTGATATGCTTGACTGAAGGAATATGTTTTGAAGATGTGGAAGATTAAGTAGAGGAGCCAGGAGAAGGAATTCCCAAGTCTATTGTACACTGCAATGTATTTTGAGGTGTTGGAATTGCATACCATCTTTAGTTCAGATTAATCCTGAGATCTGTCTGCACCACCAATCCACGGTCTTCATTCTTATTTCTGCCACGGAAAGAGAAGTCTTTAATTTCACTCATGCATGCTGTTAGCCACCGGGAAATGTTTCATGGTGGCCGAAATGGTGAAAGCTGTTTCTCCATCTGTGCCTGTAAGCCATGAAAGCACTAGCTTTTGATATAAATAAACTCAAGCTCTTTAATGCTTGGAAGATCCATCAGATTCACAGAATTTTCTGCTTTTACTAATGCCGCTACTCCAAACAGGTTTATCCCACTGCTCCTTTATCAGCAGAAGAGTGGCTCCTGACCAGATGGTCTTAAATTTGTGCTCCTAAATATTGCAGAACTTGCACTGTCAGGAATAGAGGTCCTTCTGTCACTTGTCCAATTTACACCCAAACCAGTTACTTGATACATAAACTATATCAGATGCATGTTTCAGACACATCCAGGCGATTACCTGATAACCAGGTATTAAGCTACCTTTGTGGTTTCAATTACCTACTTTTTATGTGCCTGGAAAGTAATGATAAAGTTATCAGCATAAAACTAATAAAGCAGAGAGTTCTATGAAAGTGGCAAGTGAGTTACTGCAACTGCTCTAGGCAACATAACTTACTTCTGCATAGTCACCGATGTGAAAGGTCTACTCACTGTCCAAATTTTATATCCACAGAAAGAAAAACAAAACATGAAAGCAATCCTGCTTCCTCTCCAAACTCAGTTTTTCCTTCTCCTCACCCTGCAGCAGCCAAAAAATGAAATCAGTTTCTTTTAAGGGAAAGGAGTTTTGATGGGACTATGCTGTAAGGTGAAGGAGAAGGTTATTGACTAAAATTACATTGCAGCTTAGAGGAGAAGAGTAACAGTCTAAAGATGTAGTGAATTTCAGAAAACCAAAATGTAGCTGTTTTAAATTGTATTTCTATATTTGATTGATCAGGCAAATGTGTTACTTTAGAGATAAGGCACAAGTTATCATATTGAGAGATGGTTTATAGCCACACTATCATCTGGTTGAAAAGATGCAGCACCCACGGGCTCTGCTTGTTTATTAAAAGCATCTGTTTCATTTCCAGAAGAAAAAATAAAAATCATTGCTTCCAAAAGTGTGTGACAGAACTGGGAAGAGAGAGTCACTTTAAGTCTGTGAGATGGCAGGGCTCCTGACACGATGGTCAGTCTCATCAGCAGTCCTGCTGACTGCAGTGTAACTCCTTTACTGCCTCAAGAGGCACTGACCGGAGCGTGCCAGCGGCGCGATTCACATGGGTGCATTCAGCTCGTGCAAACCAACCTGGTCTAGCTGTGAACTGATAAAAATCCAGCCCAAAACGCATGGCTGAGCCCCCGGCCTCCTGAGCCCAAGGTGCCTCAGCAGCGCGCAGCACCTCAGCTGGGTGGGTCAAAGCTCCTCCAGGCACATCTGTACAGGACGGCGCAGTTCTGGGTCACGGGTGCGGGGTGCCCTAAAGCCATGTCGTGTGCGGTAGGGCCGTCATCACCTCTCAGCATCTGGCCTGATGCTGCAAGTCTGACGCTGTGGCTTCCTGACCTACTCACAGCCTCCCCTAACAAAGCCCAGGCAGGGCCTGCACTCGCTGTGCACGCACTGCTTGGTCCCAGAGAGCAGAGCAAGCAAGTTTGCTGCGCCCTGGGAGCGTCGATCTGTCTGTGCAGGACCCATACGTGTTGTTCCAGGAGTGCACTGGACATGGAAGTTTTTGGGAAGCATCAGACTTGCTGCACCTGTAGCGTGAGTTTCATCTGGGAAATCCCAGGTTGAAGCACGCTAACCTTCACAAACTTCTTGCTGTGCTTGGGTAAGACTCCTCACTAGGGCGAAACTCCTGCTGAGGTCTTATCTTTTCTTGAACAGACAATGGGGAGAGAGCCCTTACTCTGGGCAACCACGGCTTCATAATTCTGCTGCTTTTTAGATCCCAGTATGCCAAATGCAGAGGGAACAATGGGGAGGTACCTGATTGCCCTCAGGTGTGTTTCATCTCCCCCGCCATTTCACGAAACTTGAAGAACACGATGAAAAGGGTATTTGAGGACTGAGGTGCCTTTCTTTTCAACAGTGTACTGCCTGCTTTTAATGTTTACTAAACTTTTGGCTGTAAAAAATGTACGGGGCTGAGAGGTTTCTCTTGGTCTGTACTCACTGTCACAAAGGAATTCCTCCAGGCTCCTCCGCCTTCCCTCCTTAGCTCCTCAGAGACCTCTCCTTTGTCTCTGGCAGCAGACCAAGGGGAAACAGCTTCAGGTAAAGCCCCTCTTTTTGCAACAAAACACCATTCACCAGCCACATTCTGTCAGTGCCAACAATTTTTTGAAGCTGGCACTTCTTTAACGTGTGGTTTCTCTTTTTATTCAGGTTTCAGGTATCCAATATAAAGACCCCGCTTCCTCATCCCCGAGAGTTATTTTTCGTTATTTAATCCTTTGAATTGAGTTTGAAAAGAAAACCTGCTGCAGCTAAGTACCCTTGAAAATATCAGTTCACATCCATCTTAGGCCAAGCCTGGGAGATCCTCTTCCTGCCCTTCAGGTCTATAGGGAAAGCAGAAGAAAATATGCTGGAACACCAGCTGAATAGCTAAACACCTGGCAGAGCGAGCAGACACTGCTGAGCGATGCAACTACAGCGCCGAGGGAGTCAGTACTTGTAGGAAAAAGGCAGCGGCGCATTAAGATAGATACCAGTGAAAACTGGTAACTGGCCTGTTCTGCCAGGACAGAGCAAAACGCCGTCCTTCGGTGCTCAAGCTGTGGGCAAAGCGTTAATGACTGAATTTTATAAATGCTGTTTGCAGAATAATAACGCAACCTCCTCTCTCCACTGAATGGATATCTCATTTTCTTGAAAGGGTAAGCAACTCCGTGCAGTCAGAATAAAGCAAAAATCACTTGGAAAACTACAGTAAACCCTAGCACTGAAGAAGGTATCCCTCACTCGGGAGCGGGCAGGAGGAGCCCACAATGTCCGACATTGCTCCGGTATCAACACATCTGGCTGAAGTTCTCTGCACGCAGGCCAGCGAGCTGCCACCAGCTGGTTCACAGCGTTGGGCACCCCAGTCCAGAGGCACCCAAACGGGGGACAGGGGCCCTGGGTTGGTCCTCACCAGCGTCGGTGTGAACTCAGGGCGGTTCCTTTAGCTAAACTGGAAGCGTTCTGGATTTACGCTGCGTGCTTGCCGGCAGTGCTTGGCCTGTTGAAGTGAAAAGATCCTAATCTTGCTTTCATCCCCATGGGATATTGACTTTAACAAAATACTCTATGCTTCATTTCTCAGCGTTGCAAAACAACTTAATGGATCATATACTTAGGGGAGCATTTCTATTAATTTCTACATTACATTCTCTCTCTTTCACAACACCAAAATGTCAGTGGCTTTAGCCTTTTCAATACTTATTCCTCCGAGAGCACATAAGGAAAAAAATAAAAACTCTTCCTCCTTTGAGCATGGAGGAAGAGTTACACAAAGGCCCTTCCACTTACCTTTCCTCTGAGCAGGCTGAAAACCCCACTTACTCCTTGATGATTGACATTTGTTTGTTTAGCATGACCCTGATTCTCGTCTGGCTCACACATTTATCAAGCTTGAAGGTTAGCTATAGCTGACATCAGTGGAATTTTATCAGCATAAAAGCAGACAAAAATGTAAGTACAACTGACAGAAGAGGCAGCTTCTGAAAGCAAAAATATGAGTTTGCTGGTACTGAAATGAAAGAAGTGAAACTTATACTTGTCTATTTGCAGCTATATTCCTTTGAAGCATTACAAAACTCCATGAAAATCTAGCTGTTAGAGACTGTATAATCACTTAGAGAGTTAATGTGCATAAACATACATAAAATGATTGTTTGCATTTTTCCCGCACAGCCTTTTTGCCGTATTACTGTATAAATCAGACCTATTTTATTTTCACTGGCTAAGCCTTGTACTCTTTTTAAAGCATCTCAGTGAATTAATACATATTTCCAGATCCTTACAGCCTTAAAAACCGAATTTACTTTCATTTTCACACAAATGCCTTCCAGAAATCTTTCTACAAAGCATATTATTTGAGATAGGACCGGGGGATTTAATGGCTCAGGATATGATTTCCAATCTGTGAGGTGCACGACAAATCTGAGCACAAAAGGTCACATCACAGAAGAACAGCGAGTCTTAACAGGAAAACTTGAAGCTAATGACAGCCACGCTTCTCTGAAGATCATAATCTTTTCGCTCACGCTTCTGCTGGCACCAAAGAGCATATGGCCATCGTTGCATGGATGAGATTGCCACAAGTCACACCCGTGCAGAAACTAGGAGAGAAATCACCCTGATCATTTGAAGCATATGGATCCAACGAGGCTTGAAAGCCGGGCTGAGTGGAGGGGTGAGGCATGCTTCGCTAGCGGTGAGTGACTGTGTGTTCTCAGAAAGGGTGAGCCTGCAAAATGTGGACTGGAAACTGATGTCCCCCTCACGCCACATGCAGGCCAGTTTACAAAAAACAGGACAAACCAGAGAGAGTGGTATGGGAGATGCTGCCTCCGTACTAAGCTCTAAATTTAGCAGCCTCCCATGGAGAAAAATCACAGGTGGGTTAGGGAGAAGTTGCAGGGCAGAGAAGGGAAGTGTGCTTACAAATCTTTTTCTTCTAATTGATTAGAGTTCTGTTAGGTAGCAAAGCTCTGACCGCGCTGTATGTCATGCACCCAGAGAGCTGCTTTGCAGGCACACTGTGTTGTCTGTCCACAGCAATGCCTTTGACTGCAGCCAGCACATGGGATGGATTCTGGATGGGTGGGTGGTGAAGAGGTACCACCCCTCCCCCCGTAAAACAGTCTGACAGTTTTTACTTGCTGCACTTACACCAGACACGGCTTTCTCGGTTGGCCCATGCATATTTGCATTTTATTTTTTACCCAGCAGCCCTGCAGATGGACGCTCTGCCCTCAGAGACCACAAATGTTATAAGCACAAGCAGTGCTGGGGAAGAGGGACCAAGAGGGTGTCCAAAAGTGATTAGCTCTACTTCCAAAATGGGAATTAAGTGAGAAAACACGTTACAGCCCTTGGTCCTTGCCAATGACACAAAGGCTCTGGCTGTAATGCAGATGTCTGTCTAATGGGCTCTGGGCTACGACCAACAAAATACAATTCACCCAGGGTACTGAACAGCTTCTGATGTTAATGACTTTCGATTACCACTGGCCTGAGTTGTATCTGTATTTTATTAACACTGTGTACAGAGTGAGGAGAATTCCAGATGGAGTAAAATGTACCTTTTTTCTTGTTTTGCCTATAATTGCAAATGCTTCAATTGCACTTGTAGCTGTTTTATGAGTTGACATTGACCTTAAACTCCGTGCATTTGCTACAGTGGAACATTGCCATTTCTAGGGAGTGGAAAGATCATAACAGAACTAGTCGATGATCTCTGTGATGCAAATAAAAATATTACCATGAGTGTTCAAATAAATAGTTCTTTCCATTTTGTCTTCGCATCTTTATTGCTTCCCCAGGTCACTTGAAATGAAATTGTCCTTCACAGGTCAAGCTACGGTTGCATTGCAGACAGCAAAAAGGCAGTGCTTTAAGACCATTAGAGCCCTGAAGATGTCAGAGCAGTCCAGACGATTTGCAGATGAAAGGCTTTTATTTCTCAACTGTTCACCTCTCACTGACCTGCAAATGTACCTTTTCTTCTCCTGAAAATGCTTGTCCTCAGAATTAAAAAAAGACATGCTCCTAGCCTTGTGCCAACCTCTCCATTAGCTCCCTGATGAGGTGCCCACCACATTTTGGGTGGAAGTGACAAAGATGGAGGAAATGAGCACTTTGGGCCATAGAGCTGCCCTGGGCCGCAGTGGATAACGTGGAGGGAAAGGAGGTGGGAGACTCGGCCCCAGCTCAGGGACCAGATGCTCCATCTGCTCTGCACCACACTTCCCTCACAGGAAGGCAGCTGCTTCCGCTCTGATGGCTACGGAGCCCAGGAGCTGTTTTTTTTTCAACTTGCTGCTCACAGCTGACAGGCAAAGCTGTGCAGCCTTGAGAAAGTTTGAATCTGAAGTGGATGTTTTAACAAGGCTCCCTCACATCCTCATCAGATGGGAGATGTGGTGCCTCTACACCTTAACTCCCTTCTCCACTGTCCCTGTCAGCAGTGACACACGCTGCCACATCAGGGAGGTGAGGGGGACAGGGCAGACGCTCAGCCCACAAACAGTTCAAGAAGAGGTATCAGACTCGCGGCATCCCGTCAGGGCTTAGCCACCACTGCCCTTTCTTGTCTCCAGGTAATCCACACACCGTATTTCGCTTTTCTGCTAGGTTTCCTTTTGCCGAACAGGGATCCTTCCCTCTGGGAATCCGGTGGCTGCAGGCAGGGTACTGTGCAGAGGCAGGCACGCTTCCCTTCACTGGGATGCCTTTTGACGTCTCTCGCCCTCAGCGGTCATGGTGGCCGCGGCCGGTGCTGTGGAGAGAGGCCAGGGTGAAAGGACTGCCTGCAAAGTTGAAGTCAGGCTCAGGGGACAAATGATGGTGTGTGAAAATAGTAACGGAAAAGCGTGATTCATTGCTTACAGAGACATTATTACATGCTTAAGGCATTACATTTTAATGTTTATGAACAAATAAAATGTATCTACAACTGGGGAAAGAGTATTCCCCCCACCTGCCATATTCCCCTCCCCACCTTCGAGCAATCCTTTGATTAGCATTTCAACACTGCTTTTCTTTGAAGTAAACCCTGTATTTTAGTTATATTATTTCCATTCAGGCTGTGGAAATAGAACTTATGACAGTGTTGATTTCTCAGATCTGCTCAGAGTCTTTGAAATTTGCATTAGATTATTCTAATCACTTAGCCTCATTGTATATATTTACCCAAGCACTTTTGATGTTTAAACAGACCAGGCTGTAATGAGATGTGCAGGGGGAAATATATACCCCAAAGAAAAGGAATGCTCTTTTTTCTTAGACCACATCTTAAAACAGAAGTTTTCAGATAAAACAGTGGGTCAGTGCTTTTGGGACCTGAGGGGAACAACAGTACAGCTGGAAAGATGGAGGGATTGGCTCCGCCGTCAGCTGCGGCAGGCAGAGATGGAGCGAGGCTGGGTCCCTGCGAGTGCGAGGAACATGGTGAGGACTTGTCTTCTCCCACTCTTCGCCGCCACTGCAACATGCGCTCCTGGCCATCCTGACAGAAGAAATTGTCCAGCCTGAACCCATGATGTCTACACCCACAGCCATCAGTTTCTGGGGACTGAGCAGAAGGAGCAGCTGCCAAATCCCAGCTCTACTGAATTCAGTGGGAACAGTAAAATGTCCTCTTTTGGGGGACAGGAAAAAGCCTGGGACTGTGATGCAGTTGTGCTAGCTCTGACCACGACACGCAGGCAAGTCCTGCAGGATCTGCACTCCTGCAAGCAGGAAGCAGGAGATCCAGGAAGCGCTGCAGCCATATGCTCAAGTTAATTAATTTGGTCTCAGGGCTGGCTCTGTTAGATCCAGAACGGGAGGTGACAGTGGAGACAGGAGCAACCCCTACATACCAGATGTGACCAGCAAAAGGTGGCGGAGCAGGCGGGATGAAAGAGAAACAGATCTCCTGACGACTCAAGAAGATAAGCAATCTTTCTGGAAGGCACAGGAAACTGCCAGCTCTCTCACATGGAGTTCAGCTTCGCAAAGGCTAGGGATCATGTTTCTATTTGCATGTTAGTATAGAAATAATATTTGCAATCCCTGAAGTGGTGTAAAGGAGGAATATTTGGGATGACCCTGTTGTTAACTTGATTTTCCAATGAAATCTGGAGCAAATAATCCATTATCCAACATACTACTCTAAAGACTGTAAAAATCTTGGTAAACTGTGTCAACACAGTATTGATTTCTGTAACTCGAGATAACTGAAGTTTGTGGGTAAGGACCTTAAAAAAAAAAAAGAGAAGGCTGTTCCAAGAACATGCCCTTCCATAAATTCAATGACAGGTGAGAGCAGACTTTCTAACTCACACACTGAAACTGATCTATCCACTTAGACATGCAAATACCATGTTTTGAATAAGTCTAACATTTTGAATTGTCACCAGTGAAAACAGCTCTCTCCAAGGACAAGTTGGATTTTTCAGCTGTCCTAAGCTTGTAAACAAGGTAGCATCAAGGAAAAAAAATAAAGAACAAAACTAAAATGTTCTGTTTTACGAGGATTCAGTGTTCTAAAGAGCTTGTTAGATAACATCTTGCACTTCATAATCTTTTCACAAGTAACTATTTCTACAAGCATATCTCCCTCCCTACCTAGGACTACCTAGAAGATAGATTTCCTAAAGGAATTGGAGGACTGCTTTATGTTTATGTCTGACAGTGTACAAAAAGACACTGAGAAATCACATCTCACCTTGCAACTTCATCATACTGTTATTCTGCTGGGAAATATTACAGCTCTTTCTACACTTAAAACCTACAAGGTGCTAAAAATTGCTGCCATTGCTGTATGCTACTCAAACATAAAACACGTCTGCAGCTGTCAAAACTGTGCGCTCAGGCCAATGGGTGCGAAAGACCTAACTGACTGTGAAGCCCTGGCTCTAGGTTACCTCTGGGTTCGTCACAGAGAAGATGAAGGAAACATTTATATTAGCAGTTCAAGTCTCACCAAGGTGTGTTGAAGCCCAGAATAAATTTCATGTTAAAGAACTGTGGTAATTAAGCTTTGAGTTCAATTTTTGGAAGCAAATTCTTAAAACAATAATTATTTATGGCTAGAAACAAAAGGGGTAATGAATGGAAAAGTGCCTTGAAGCAGCTTCTGAAGTTAGTTTTGCTCAACTTGCTTATTACTAATATGGGCAAAGATGATGCCTACGCTAAAGGAGAGTGAAATGAGTGATTTGCTTGAGAAGTTTCCAAAAGCACTAATACCATTGCCTACGATAACCTAAAATGGTATTAAAAAAAATCCCTATCCTCTTAAAAAGAAACATATCAGAAGTGCATATTTCAGCATGCTTCTACCCTGAGGATTTCTTGGTCTGGAAAAAAATTGATGTTTTTTCCAATTGCCTTCAAAAAGTTTGCATGTCTGCCAGGTGGTTTGCATCTGACAGTCAAATACTGCTGATGAGAACCATCAATTCCTTCAAGGACTTGACATTGCATCCAATTTGTATCGCAAGTGACTGTAAAAGGAGGTGACTGCAGCTATTATTTTGCTAGATTTAGTCAAAACATCCCCAGAAAAGGCAGGAGGGCATGCTGGGAACTGTTTGATGAGCCTGCTGGGAGAATAATTACATGGCCAGCAGTTCGTTCACTTCATCTTTTGTAGCACTTGCTTAACGGTTTGCTCTGTGGTTTGAGCACTCAGCTTTTTGAATTAAAGAATCCTTAGTGCCATTGTCTCCTTAGCTAATTCCCGGATTATGCAGTCTCAGATGTGCATCCCAGGGCTGCTTCTGTGTTATATGAGGTATTAGAAAATTGAAATACTTTCTTCAATATTCCCAGTCTTACTTGAAATGAAATTTTCTGCACCACAGCTGTGATAGAATTACAAAGAGTTGCCTGTTCTGGTTGCAATGCTTACATAGACCTTAGGCCCATTTGTGTATTAATCCTACTTCTTTGAGCAGGATCAATGTCAAAATTTGCAACTTCAATAGCATTTTTTGTTGTTAAAAACTGCACATATAAAATATACATTTTAAAAAATGTAACAAATTACAGCTTAAACTTTTCAAGAGTAACTTAGGTAACAGGGACCAAAGATCTGCTAGAATTTTAATTTGGCTTAGCAGCTTTCGAAAAACTAAATGGGTATGAACCCTTGGAAGACAGTACGTGAAAATATTACCAAAATATTAATTCTGAGTTAACAGGAAAATCGAAAGCTGTGAAAGGAATCACATTAAAACCTAGAAGTTGTGCTTTTTCACCTGACTACAAGGGGTCCATGATAGCTGTGGGTGCCTTTTATAAGGCAAGCAGGCAATTGGAAAAAAAAGATGGTAACAGCAAACTCGATCCAGCAAACCATCCTGCCATCAACCATTGAGACCAGTCCTCTTTGCAGCTGCTGTGCCTGATAAAATAGACCAGCCTGAATATATCCTAAGCCAGCCCTAGTCTCTGGTTTTCTCTGGTGGGTGTAGCACAGGTGCTTTTCAGCTCTTCAGTATGAATGCACATACACAGCCGTGTGTCTCTTGCTTTAAATACACTGAGATGAATACAAAGGAAGGAGGAGAAAAGGAAGTAAAGGAGGGAAAAATTACCATATCAGAGCCTTTTGGTGATGGATATATGGATAAAAATATATTGCTTGTGACTCCGGTGAAATGAGAGTCTGCTGTTAGAGAGTTTACTACAATCTATCTTGTTTGTGCAGTTGGGGACTTCAGAAGACTAACTTTATTTGAAAAGAGCTGGAAAAAACTGTATCATTGGCCAAAGTTAAAAAAAAAAAAGTTTCTGTGCTATAGAAAGAATATTAGCATTCTCACAAAGAAAGTTTTATAGAAACAAGAAACATATTTTTAAAGCAAAATTCCCTTTGATGTGAATCCCGTACAAAGTAAAAAAAAATATAAAAGGGCCTGTGGGATCCTATTTTCTTCTGCGTGCGCTTCCCAGTTCCTCTCTTTGCTAATGGGTCACTGGGGATGTGTCTTCTTTCCCGTGGCTGAACTAGGGCATCTTAGGAGGACAGCAGGGACACAAAGATTTCCTTAAAGACATGCCAGTGCTGTAACCAGTTTCTCAAAGGGGGAAATATTTCTTTTTCCTGTCTTTTCTGTTTCTGCACCATATCTGCTTCACCTTTCAACTACTTGCCCAGCAGAAGTGTAACTGGAATTACCAGCCAGAATCAGCCCCAGCAGTCTGCTCCTGACAGAAGTTAGTACTGGAGAAAAATCCCAAGAAATTACCATATGGGCAGTGAAGAGATGACAGGTACATACAGTGGAAGTTTCTTTTCTTTGTTCCATTCATTAGAAATTGAGGTTAATGTTGAAGCACAAGAATTTATATCCCTTTTAAGTGTTTTGTAAATTAAGGTAATCCCTATCTTTCTGAATACTGAATGTATGTCAGAGGTCAATTATGTGCTTTGTGTTCCTCATAAGATTATTTTCTCTTACATTTTTAACTCCTGATCTTTGGAGCTCCCTTTTGTTTTCCATTAAAAAGCCACTCCAGCTTAGGAGTACATTATTTAAAAGTAAATTTAATCATAATTTTATCTAACTTCTTTTATATTGAAACAAGGCTTACTGATTTTCAATTTACAGTAATTTTAACTAAAAAACCCACCCAAAGCACAACAAAAAGAACATCTAGAATTGTTTTGTAAATAGTAGCTAGCTGTAGCAGGATTGCAAATAAGGGAGGTTTTTTGTTGTTTTTTTTTCCTTTTTTTTTTTTTTTTTTT
>WHYT01016441.1:454665-542815 GCA_009806455.1 Tetrax tetrax
TAAAAGAGGTAAAAAGAAAAAAAAAAAAAAAAAAAAAAGGCAGGAGGAGGAGTGGAGCAAAGGATCACTGCTGAAATGAAAAAGAGGTTCAGAAGAAAAGGGAGGCCAGCGAGAAAGGACTTGGCCATCAAGCTTCTCAACAAGCGGTGACAAATTGCTCAATCTCCTTCCTTTCAGACTGAAACGAATGGATGACAGGGGGACACTGGGGAGCCGGAAACACAGATTTGGCAGGGGCCACAAGATCTCTAGTCCACAGCACTTGCACATCCACATCACTGCACAGTGAGAAACTGCTGACAGCCAACAAAAAGAAAACTATTTACTTCAGAGATTATCCCTCGAAAATGGGAACGACCATCCAGGACCCAGTGGCCTACAACAAAAGCAACATATTTTCTCATTACTGGGCTCTTTCACGGAGTAATTAATCTTTTCAGAAAGCTTCTAGGCAGCGGACTTTTAGATATGTCTCCCCTTGTCCCTGCTGAACAGTCTTTTACTGGGCGAGTAGCCCGAGTCATCTGAAAGAGCGTGGCCCCTCAGAAATCACGGGCTGCTCAGGGCAAGGGAAGGTGGCAGAAGCAAGTCCTCGCAGCGCTGAATCCTGCCTGACCTCAGAGCAGCTGCTTCATTTACAACAGCCTCCTCTTCATTTTTCGGAGGCTTAAATTATTATAGTGCATTTCTTGCTTCGGAACGTTTTAACACTGACATTATATTGCAATGTTAAAATTGGAATGTCGTTTCAGGAAAACCTACAGCCACTCATGAAAGAAAAATATAAACTACAACAAATAAAGGAGTCAACATGAAAAACTTCTTGGGAATAATACAGAGGTATCTGTAAATAATACAAATACAAGTTTAATAGAAAACAGTCACACACACGGAGATTGCTGAAAGTAACTATGAGAAAGCTGATAAGGGAAAAAATATGAGATTATACGTATAAATACTGAGGAAGAACAAAAACTTTATGATGTGACATGCTCAGAAAATAAGGATTCTAAGCATATCTCTATAGCAGTGAATTTCGTAACATCTCTATTAACCCATTACAAGGAGTTTCCCTCTTTCCAAAACATCCGGGCCAGTATCTAAATAGTAAACAAAACACAACACTATGGTACTTCATTAAACTGGCCCAAGTGTCACAAATAGGGAGTATTTGGAAAAGGATTTTGTTACAAAAATCTCCATTCCTACATCTTTTTTCATTCACTTTTACCTTTCATGTTTAGTTAGAATTTCTGAAGATCCCTCTTTCTCCCACTGTCAAAATAAACAAGGACATATTGCATGTAAATTTTCCAAAGGCTTTAGCAGATGATGTTTCAGGTCATTTTTTAGGGAAAAGCGCACTCTTCTCTTCAGGCCCTTAAAAGCACAGTGCATGGCAAGACATGGCTGAACACCTCGGGCATAGTCAGCACAATCACTTACGTTTTCTGAACAGGTTATGATTACGATCCTCTGAGGTCGGCATCCAGCACGGAAAGCATCCACGTGTGCTTTGTACTGCAGTCCAAGGGGCAACTGACGGCAGCCTGGGGGCTCATGCAGAGCTGCCCCAGTTGCAGCCTGAGACCCATGGCCAGGACTGGTCTTGGGTTCCCAGGCAGGTTTCATGTGTTGGGCTCTGCTTAGCAAGTAGATTTACTCCTCTGTTGTTCCACAGAGAGCAGGGTTCGTAGCCGTGCTGCTGAAGTGTTCCATATAAAATAAGGCGCCATACACTGGGCAAAATCCAGGAGTCACTGAGGTGAAGATCACCTTTTGTCATCTTCTCAGTCAGCTAGAGAAGACCTCCAGAATTCCCTCTGCTGCATGCCCCAGCCTGAGGATTCCAGCATTAGTGATGGTTAATCCTGCTTTTATGTGGCACCTTTAAAGGCTGCACCAATCCTGACATTTCTTGGCATTTCTTTCTCATAATTAGAGATTTTTTTTTCCTTTTTCTTTTCAACCCAACTGAACTAGAGAGAGGGCTCCATTTTAAAATATGTCTACCCTTACGGTGGTGTTTCAGTGCAGGAGGATACAATATACCTCTGCACTGTACCACTGTGTATTGTTTAATTCTCTGAATGGCCAAGAGGCAGACAGCAGTAAAAAAAAACATCAGCTGCACAAAACCAGCAGTGAAGTGGAGCCCTTCTGACCAATATTTTTTTCATGGTTTCTGACACCTTAATAGTACAGACTCACTTTAATATGGTATAATCCATGTACTCCAAATTGTCCCCCGGAGCGATGCAGGAGGCTGTTAAGGGATATGATCATTAAAAGAGAGTGACAGCCTCATACAAGACAGAGCATTGGGGAATATCAAGACCTGGGGACTACCTGAGCGCCTTCTCTGACCCAAAAAGCACAACAGCAGGTGAGTGGAGAAATGAAACTAACGAGTATTCCAGATAAGCTCCTTCCTTATTTTGGTCTCTTCAGTTGAATCACTTCTACCCAGCTTCTTACTCACCACCTTGACAGTAGGCCAGACCTGATAAACAAACCAGGTTACTCTTTTATATACACAAGTAGGAATTCAGTAGCTGAAGCAAAGTCCAGAAACATGCTCTGGCTTAGACGTTGCCACAAGAAACCTGAGTGCTCCAGGCCTGCACTGCTCTCTGCAGCACTGGATGCACCAGGGACGAGGCACCAGCAAACAGCTCAGGGGACAATTACACAGTCTCTTCACTTTGCTTGGGATATAGGTTTCACCTGTCTTACAGGGATTCAAGGCTTTAGTGGCAGACAAGGCACCTGTGTCCCAGCTAGATTCTCCGTAACTGTTTGTATTGGGAGATCCAACACAGAAAGTCACCATGCTTCACAGCGGACAGAGCTATCATGGATCCAAAGCAAAGGCAAAGAAAGAGCTGGGAAGAACTTGAAACAAGTCCACTCCAAATAAAATGAGATGAATCATATCCACTGCTCATGCAATTGTTCTCTTACTGAAAGACCAGCTTTCAAATTCAATGGCTGTCCTTTCTGAACCTCTGAATCGTGTACCCAGAGAGCCACTGGACAGACCTCTGTTCCTTGGAGTGCCTAGAGAAAGAGAAGGACATGCGTCTATAAGACAGACCTCAGCTGAATATGCAGCTGGGATCTAAGGAAGCTTTCCAATACTGACCTTTGGTCATTCCCTTTCTCAGTGGGAGAGTTGGACTCACCCAGCAGATCCGCTCTGACACTGCCCCACTGCATTTGAACTGCATGAGAGAAATCAAATAACTATCTCGGCTTAGGAAATACTCTGAACCAGTTTGAATGCCCACAACAATACAGGCAATACTTAATAACACACAGCCTAAACTACGTGTTCTATAAGATTAACAGAACAGAGTGGCTATATCCTGTGGATTCAAGTATCTTTTCCCAACACATCAGTGCCCGGTAAACAGGAGCAGGCAGAGAAGGGACAGTGCCTACATTTTCATTCTGCAATGCCACTCAAATTACAGCTCCTGTCACTAACATCCAATAATGACTGCCAGCCCACGCAAAGTGGAATTTCGAACACAGAACAGGTTGTGGGGGTTTGTTTTTCTCTGCCTTTTTTTTTTTAATTTTGGATGATTAACATTTCCTCAGAATACTGAGCTACTCTGAGGGTTAGCCCTAGCCAAGCTGGCAATTTATCAGAGGAAAAAAACCCAACCTTTTCCTCAAAGGATATAATCAGGGGATATTTACCATGGGAAAATACAGTTCTTTTTTTGGTAACAGATCCAGGAGCATGCAGTCTGTCAAAAGGCAACTCAGTAATGTGGAGGTGAGAAATGGAGATGCCTAAGCAATGTTATCTTCTTTATCTCATCCTGAGGTATACCTTACCCTACACAGCACTCATGGACAGTGTAAGAATCTCATCTTAACTTCGGTCTGCTCCTCACACGTTTGTAAGTGCTGCAGGGGAAAAGCTTGGGAACGGGAGACATTCTCATGTCTTAGTCCTGGTCTTCAAATACTGAAGCAGTTAAAGTGGCAGAAACAGTAAGGAACAAATGGGAACCATTTCCCACAGAGGTTGGAGCCAAAAGAGTCTGCTGGCTAAGTCTGAAGAAGAAACATGCTAATTCTGTGTCCCCAAAGATTTTTGCGGTTCTCCAGCTACCCTATGTTGCATTAGCCACGGCTCAGGCGGACTGAATAGCAAACACGTACAGCATGAGCTCTGCCAAGAGCTGAAGAGCGCTTGAGATTACGTATTTGTCACCGCAGGTCCACAGCCAATAACGTCAGGGCTGCACAAGATCATCTGGCAGTAGTAATTTGATCTGAATCAGGCCATGGTATTTTTGGCAGATTAGCCAGAGTACACATCACAGAGTGTTTTTCAGGCTGGTACTGTGAGAATGAGCAATATACGATCTGCCATAAAGCATGCTGGTACAACATGAAACTGTTGAACCTACTGCTTTTAAACAAATCTGAGTTGGCAGCCTGAGTTTACACTGGATCACTGCTGTGTGCCATGTGGCCAGAACCTCTCCGATCCCAACTTAGAAGTTCTAAACTTGGATTTACTATATAATCAATAGATGGCCTCAGCTGAACTCTTTCAAATGGGTCTGCTCAATGCACTGCACGCCACCTGGTACACTGCTACTAACTACGTCAGTAGAACAGTGTGTTTCAATGACAGTTGGAATTTCCTAGCCCCTTTCCCTCTTGCTTCAGCAGTAGACAGAATCCCCGGTAAGGTGAAAAAGGATGAGCATATGGCTAAATCCATTACTGACACTCTGATAGCACTTAACTTCTGTCCCTGGGCTTGTTTAAATGCAACTTGTGGTGCACCCTCTCTTTTTTTTCCCCAGCAAGGACTGCTGAGATGGAATATGTGCACAGGCTAAAGCTAAAAGAGATCCAGTGGAAAGGAGAGAGACAAACTGAGGATGCATGTGTCAAGGGCCAGGAAATATTCTGTAGAAAGATCATGCCTCAAAGGAAGATAAATACGCAGCTGAGAGGCAACGATGTGAGAGTTACGGGAAACAGCAGTTCTGGGACCCGTTACCACAGCTGCCTCGGGAAAAGAAAACAGTAATTCATGTCATGAAGCAATGGTAATGAAACAGAGGTCGCTCATGGTGTGACGAAGGCTTGCAAAGATACTTAGTTCACATGTGCACAGGCTACAGAAGCTGGCTGCCATTCTTGCAGCCGGGGTGTATAGACAACGGGCAGCTGATTGCAGCTGACGTGCAATCTCAGGAACAAGGATAAAGCAGCGATATTAGACTCGATAATTAGATGGAAGAATTAGGCTCATTTTGAGGCTAAACAGCAAATGCAGTTGCTAATAAGAAAACTCAGAGAAGCAAGCTGTCATTTAAAACATATTATGGCTGGTGTACAGAACATCTGCCAGCAGGGCAGGGCAAACTGCAGGCTTGAATATTGAATTAAGTACCAGACTCAATTTGAAAGATGAGATGGAAGAGAACAGTAGTCAGGAAGTCCCTCTCTGAAAAGCATCTACAATTTTCAGGAGAGAGTCTCCAGGACAGCAGACTGCATTTAGAAGCAGACCCCTCCATGTCTATCAGTCAGTTCATCTGAACCCGCCTAAGCACAGGATTCATAACATGGAAGTTGGTCAAGCCCATGTTGCAAAGAAGAGCCATTGAAACTAGCAGCAAATGCCTCATAACCTCTTCTTCAAAACTGGTGTCAACCCAAAGCCACCGAGCAGCGCGCTGTAAATAACTGAGGTCACTTGACTTGATGAAATAAGCCTTTCTACTTGATATACCTGGGGCATCTGCAATGTCAGGCAGAGTTTCTACTGTGACAAAGATAGATAACAGCCATTTAAGCCTTTGCCACATCAGTAGGTACAATTATTAATGGAAGACAGGACCTCAGCTGCCTGCCAAGGGACCCCATACCAACCGAAACAAATCCAGAGAGACTCAGTGTCTTAAACATCACAACGCTCCCACCTGAAAAGAGAAGAGGTCAAGAAAGGAGGTGTCAAGGTGTGACAACTATTAAATGTGCTGGGAATGGAATATTGGACTGAATATTTACAGATTGCAGCTGAGCAGAAATGAAATCCCCTAAACATTAGATGTCCTTTGAGACATCTTACACCTAAGAGCCATAAAGGATATAAGACTTCAACTATTGCATAAGACTCTCAAAACTTGTGGAGCTTTTTAAAAAATTCATTTACAATGAATGCTGTAAGGTAAGAATAGACTCAAGAACTTGAATTTGTTAAAGTGGAAAAAAAAAAAGGTGTGAATGAGACACCATCTTTGAAGTATTACATCCTTTATAACAACTACAGCAGCAGTTCTGTGCCACTACAGGAGTCTGAGGAACAGCAGCACTGATGTAAAACCAATGGTCTATGGCATATATGAGCAGACAGACACACAAACGTGCATGGGTGGGAAAGCAGATAAAATCAGTGCTCTTGGGCACGGAGCAATTCTTTTGCAACATAAAGCGGAGACATGGTCTGCTCACAACAAAACATGGCGAGTGCATCAAGCAGGCACAGCACACCTTGTAGCGCTGGATACAGCACAAGCACGACGAAGACTGGGCTGTTGGCTAACTGTGACAGACATGCATAGCAGGCACTGTTGCCAGGGACAAGCACTACACCCAGATGCACTGCTAAAGGCTCTGTAGAGCTGTAAGCGCTCTGTCAACATATAACAGTTTCTCTCCGTTGGGCTTTCACTGAGTTGAAACACCCACGCTCGAGGGCTGGCCATGCTGTCAGGAGTAAGTGTCACAGAAACTGCTCCCTAAGGAATAAATAGCTGTCTAAGTAAGATGAGATTTCCTTAAAAGGGATAAAGTGTAATCCAGAAAACAATGGGTCAGTTAATTCCCACGTGTGTCAACAATGAACCACTTTTAGGCAAGTCACCAACGATACTGGATTCCAAACTAACTAGTAATTTTTCTAAAAAGGAGCAAGGTATTTATGTAGTACTGCCTTACTGCCAGTTTTTGAACTCTGTTGTTTCAAAGTTCACAGTGTTAACACAAAAATAATTTATTAGAAGAGGCACTGCCATTTCCCTCCTTTATTTATCATGAAGAATCTGCAAAAGAGTATCTCAGTTTTAGCAACTGTTGTCACATATCTCATCTGAAAGAGGACTAAACCCAAGACAAACTTTCTACCGTCCTTTCAGGTCACTTATATGATTCCTGAAGTACATTTTTTTCCCAGTTGATCCCGACAAGGTATGACACTAAGGTTTTTAAAAAGCTTTCCCAATAGCATTTTATAGCAGAGCTGTCCAAGACAAGAAATGGTACATTAGTGATGCAAAAAGCTTCTAACTTGGTAAAATGCTGTTCTACAAAATGCTCCTTTTTTTTTTTTCCCTCCAGAAAATAGTCTCTGCATACTTTCTGACTCTTTATTGGTCTTTTCTGTTTGAAAGTCCATTTATGCAAGGTATTTGTCAAAGCTTGTTTACTTGCTTGCAATTCGCGGAAATGTTATGTGCTATTAAAATCAGGTCAACACTGATTTAACAGTCTCTCTGGGAACTTTTATGTTTGATATCAATCTCTGTCACTGTCTTTCATTACTAGCCTTGTTTAAGCTCAGTGCCTGAGGCCAAAAAGGAAAGGAAAGCTCTTTACCCCTGAGACATCTGGAGTGGAGCCTCCCTCACCATCTCTGGAGTGTTTTGCAGTGATGGCGAGGAGAGATGAATGAAATTGATTAATGAAATGGTAAGGAGACACATTTTTTGCTTACATAGTTCGGGTGGTCCTGCAGTTTAAACCAGGGCAAACCATCTATGCTCAAACTGGACATAGAGATGAGAGCCTTTACTTTAAAATTTCCAGGGTTAGGGTGCAAAAGTCGCCTAGAAAAGGAAAGAGAAAAGTAAGAGATTCTGTTAGAATGTCTCTTTTATCTATTGTGAAAAGCTTTTGATGCCTCCTGAGAACCAACAGACACGAATCCATTTAGGAGTCTCCCAAATGTGCAAGAAGACCATGACACTCTTTCTTATTATGACCTAAAAACAAAAAGCCACTTTAGCAACACCGCAGAGCAAAGAAAGAAGGATTTGTGGTATAGAACAAAAAACAGAGATGAAGGTCCCTTGAAAGTGTGGGGACCAGCTACCGATGCTCGTGCCAGTCACTGTCAGGCCCCAATGAATCTGGCCTTCCAGCTCAGCCTGGCAATGCCAAACTTGGCAGGTGTTGCTGTGGGGCCAAGGTTGGTGTTTTGCCCTGGGGAGGTTGGCTCTTTCCAGATCCCAGTAAGAAAGTTGCAGCTCAGAAAAGTTGCTAGCACATTAATAAATCTTAAGTCCTTCCTGATGCTAGGAACCCTAATTTGAGACATTACCAAGGAGACCTCTGGTCTCCACCCGTGGTGATGTTCAGCAGTATTCTGACAGTGATGAAGCCTGGGATGGGGACTTAGCTTTGAAGAGTCCCTTGGACAATGTGCTCTAATATTATTAAGTCTTTAACAAAGCTGAAGTTTCTGAACGGGTGCATATAATACTTCAAGTAGGCAAGACAATACACTGCATACTCTTATGATTAAATACGCACTCACTACATGTACATTGACTAATTATTCATTGACTATGCACACATTCATCAGTTATGTACAAAGGCATACACCTGAATTAGCTATTATGTGGATCAGTAACTGCGTGTACAACAGGCTTAGTGAGGGGCGTGTGGATACTATAGTTGCCTTCACGGGTTTCCTTAAAAGCAAAAATATTTCTGAAATAGCTACATTTCATGAATTAACCATTATGTGTTATCCTGGTTATCTACTTTGTTGGTGGTTTTCTTTTTTCCTTACCACAACGTTACTGAAGCCAACGGACTCATGTTTGTGTGTTGGAAACATAAACTCATTGCACACAAGGAAATTGGGTTTAATATTACAAAGCTTCTGGGTGGAGAGGTTTCAGCTCATTTTTCTCTCTTCTTCCCTTGATACGGTATCACTTGCTATTACCAACTGATTCGTTTTTACAAAAGAAGAAAATCAGATTGTTATGACCAGAATTAGATTAAGCTTTCTGTATTTCTCAAGCAGTGTTTCAGTAATGGTCCATTTAAATTTGCCACTGGTCCCTGTTACTGCCAGTCTAGTCATGGAAGAACAGTTTTTCTTACCCATACCATTGGAAACAAGAATTGAAGCGTAACAACACCACTATGTAGGCTTCAACGGTCTGGCAACAACAGTCGGGATCCTGTAGAGAATTCATTCATAAAATGTGCATCCCAGCAAAGACAGGCATAAATGCTTCAAGCGAAAATCCAGGCAAACTTCTCAACAAAGAGGCTACAAAGGCAGGAGCAATAGAAGTTGGAGAAATGAAAGGGAAGAGTTCAGAAGAAACATCAAGAAATTATACACTACTTACTCATGCCTAAAAATTATACCTGAAGTACACCACGAACTCATACTTTCACTCAGCTCATTTGGACAAATGATCGAGACTCTGAAAGCTTGGCATACGTATTACACACACACGAGCTTCAATTTGATTTAATTATGTACAATTTTAATTTTTATCATACCAGTTCCTGGCTTCCACTTTTAGTCTTACAGAACCACTGACTTCTTCCTTCCTTCTGTTTTCCCTATTTTCTTTTTAGCTTTACCTGAGTGTAGGGGATAATAAAACGGATAGTTGTGTGAGGGATTTCAGTGATGGTCTGAGTAGGGCCACTGTGGGAAATGACAAGCTGCACACAGCTGTGAGAACGCAACCTCGGAGAGGGGAGCTGGGAGGGTTGTTATCTCAGAGAGGGGAGCTGGGAGGGTTGTTATCTCAGAGAGGGGAGCTGGGAGGGTTGTTATTGAGCAGGACGTGTCTGCTGTCCAGGAACCGCTGTTGGCCAGCAGGGCACCTACGTGGCAGGCCTTGCTGCATGCGCTGGCCACACGTGCATCAACACCTGGCCAGTACTCTGCCGCTGAATCTGCTGAGGGGAGAAACAGAGGTGGCTCGGAGCAGAGGGAGGGAGAGAGAAAGGACCCAGAGCTCACTGCAGGAACAACAGAGGACACCCTGAAGGTGCTGGGCCTGTCTCCCTTCTCTGCCCTGACCCCGCTGATCGTCATCCTCCTGCTCGGCGGTGTCTCCGGCGTAGTCGGGGTGGTGAGACTCTCACAAAAGGGAAAACAATACACTGGTAACTGCTTATGCTAGTAACTGCTTATGCAAGGCTATAATACAGCAATAAATACTGCTGTGCTTTTAAATATCATATGCTGGGTGAACTTTGTGCATAGGAATCCTACGAACCGGTTACAATAGTGGAATGAGTGAAATATAGATATCCAAAGCAATCTAAGGTGGCTATGCTTCAGCAGCTGAATTGTAATTTGTTGAACTCCTGAATTTTGTGCAAGGGTATGCAGAAAGCATGCTTCCTTGCTGATTAAGGAATGTCGCACACGCACCACATTAACTTTGTATAACACAAAGCAACCAGCATCAGTAACACTTGGGAACATTTTGTTTCTAATGCATCTTGAAGGAAAATTGTTTGAGGTTCGGCTGTGGAGAAGTCTATAAGCAAAGCTTTTACACACTCTGTCTCAGTTACAGCTTCAGGAACGCAGCTAAATGTGCTGGAAATGAACAACAAAAAAGTCTGTAATAGGATTCCTAGGCAGCTCTGACCATTTGGTTTTGATGAAGCAACATTTGGAAAACATTACGGAAATGCCTTGGGAAAAAGCTCCCTTTCTGGAATTCTTAATTTTCAAAGGGCACAAAAGAGATGCAGAGACTGCTAGCATCTGTTACCTTCAGTATCTCTGTTCCTCTTATACACCTTAGACTGCTGTTGGTTTTTGAAGGTTATCTTAAAACAAAGACCCCTTTTGGGGGAAAACATTCAAATACTTCAGAGCTTGAAGCAAACACATTGCAGGGCTTCCCTTGGAATTGACAGTGCTAACTGAAAGCAGATATGCAGTTAGAAAGGAGCTTACTAAAATACTGAATACACAGCACAGGAGAGTGTAGAATGAGTCAGTTCAAGAAAATGATAGACCATATACTTCATCAGCCATTTTCCACTGAATAGCAAGATAAATGCTGTCCTAATGTAGAATAGTTTTTAACATCCCAGTTTTGAAAGCCAATTTTTACCGGCAATGAGATTAAGGAGAATAAAATGTATAGGGGTCAAAAGCTAGGACTCCTGTTGTTACGAGTTAATGAATGTTACAAATGGTTTTTTTGTCTATTGTTTGTCATTTGATGGTTTTCCCTTTTTGGAATGACTTCTCACTGAGACATCGAGCCAGTTTTGACACATGCATTACTGCCAAATTGTAAAGATGATTAAGGACGTGGTAGATTGACTATGAAAGTGGAGGAGCTATTTTGCCAAGCAAGAAAAATTTGTAAGAAAATCTTTGTAAACTGTTTCCACTCTCTTTGAGATTGCCTTAGTGGTCTCTCAGTCTTTGAAAAACTTTAAAAGATTGTTCCTCACCTAAGTAGGTTTCCTGTAGAAATTACATTTTTCTCCCATAATATCAAAATTTTTCTTCAGACAGCAAGCAAAAAAGCTACACTGCACTAACTGGAAAAAAAAGCAATCCAAATATTCCACGTCTGCACCTTGAAAAAAAATGTAAGCCAAAAGAAGGTGTTGTTACTTAAACTCCTCAAACTTCACATTGTGGCAGAGTTTATCAACAAAATGCAATTCCATAGTTGCAAGATAGCAATTCATAGTTCAGGAAAACACCAGGAAGATAAGATGCTTCAGATTGCCAGAAAGTCCTTGGGTTTTTTTAAGAGTCTGGTGGCAGTAAACCAGTTGAGGTATTTGATTGTTAAGAGACAAAGCTTTCATATCACGATAGTATGTTCTTCAGTACTAAAATCAATTTGCCTCAACCCATGAAAATCAATGGAAAGAAAAAAAGAAAGGAAGAGGGGAGCAGAGTGGAAAGGCAGGCATTTGATCAGCCAGGTGGAGTGACATTCATCTAACTAGTAACCAGTTGTCAAGCGATTTTGCTACTTTTACTGATTTCAGATGCGTATTATGACTAGTCACAGCCTCATACCATCTGCAAGGCAGCCTCGACACTGAGCTTCCATTCTGTACAGCATAAACCAACAGATTACACATTAAATTGTGTAATTATGTGCCAAGAGCATTGCACAAAACTATTGTAATATTAGTTTCTTGGAGGACATTAGAGAATGGCGTTTAATTCTACAGATGCATTGAAATCAGCTGGGCTGATAACACCAGCCAAGAACCTGGCTGTACGTATGAAGAATACATCTGACTTTAGTGAGGGCAGATCTCTCCTCGATCACTCTCACAAGGACTAAAGTTTGTATTATAGTTCTAATAACAGAAGTAAAGGAGAAGATTTCACTAGGACTCTTGATAATAACAGTTCTGTTCACATATTGGGTGAAGTTAATTTCTGAGATCGTTCTAGCTGAAGCTATTCAGACTACAACAGGCATTAATGTAAACCATTAGATTTGTCCATTACCTGCTATCTTGGGACCTGCTTATATTGTCACTAACCAGCATGAAATGTAACACATACTGTTAGGCAAATAGCTGCTAATAACAGTGACTTAAGTGAAGTGAAAACACATGCTGACTGAATTCCACTGCATGCAGGAAAATACGCTGGCAATTGCAGCAAATAAAACAACACAGTAATGGTGCTGCTGTCCTGCAATGGCTGTGACACCTCAGAGCGTTAGGAACAACTGGAAATCTAAAGGAAAGTTAAAGATGCCACCCTTGAAGAGGAAATCTACAGAACAATCCACCTAGCTCCATAACACCATGTTACATCGAAAGTGCATAAAAATATCTAGGAAGGACCACCAGGTATCTGAACTCACCATTTTTGTCATACGTATTGAGAGAAACATTCACGGAGCTCACCTCACCCCTCTAAAGAGAGCTCAATAAGAACTCTGCTCTGAAGGATGAGCGAGCCTTTGAACACGTCATTTGAGTACTACAGAGAAACTTACCACGAGGCAAAAACATAAACTGGCACTAAATATGTAGCTCTGATTGCCCTATTCTACCCTAAACTGACACTTTAATAAACAATTCTTAAAGAACTACAATCTATGCTAGAAAAACATCCTGTTGTGCAAGAACCTTGTCTATAAACCTCTCTCCTAGCCTATAAATAAAGCACAGAAACTTGGCTGACCTGATCACCAACAGCAAATTTCCTTTAGGTCATTTGCTGCTGAAGCTTCCAAACTATTGCTGCCATTTTTGTAGCTCTGTCAAACTTTATAGAGGAACCTACAGACTACTGGGTTGTTCTCACAAATGCCACACGACAGGAGCAGCACCTGCTAGGACTGATTGTCAGAAAGCGCAAAAACAGTGAACTCTGGAGTCAGGACACAACAGTAGAAAAGTAAAAAAGAACAAGGGGTTCTTATTATCTGCTTTAAACATTTGTAAAATATGTGAATTCAGAGCAGCTGGAGATGTAATATCCACTCTGGTACCTGAAAATGAGGATCAGCTTTTTTTTTCCATTAAAAAAAAATCCAAGATATTATATTTCAGTCCTGTTTTGAAAGCACATACATTTAATCTCTATTGGTTTACTGAGCCAACCCTTTCCCTGTTGGCATTTGCTCAACACTTGCATTTGGGTACAAAGGCACTTATTATATTCTAACACTTACGTTTCCAGTACTCATGTTAAAGTGCTTTTTTTCAAAAACAGCAGTATCTCTTGTGCTTTTAATCAGAGACATTTGCATGGTGTGACTCACTTAGACCTGCAGTTAATACTGTCAAACATTTTATTTTTTTCAGTTCTCCAGGGTAAGCAGCTACAGAACGGCAAGACCACCTATCCCACGAAAGACTTGCCAAGAAGTCTACTGCAGAGTCATTATCTCTCAAGACACTTAAGCTGGGCTGAAGAAAGTAACAGTAAACATGCAGCATGAAGGACATGGACCAGTTGGAGAGGGTCCAGAGGAGGCCACGAAGAAGATCAGAGGGCTGGAGCACCTCTCCTATGAGGACAGGCTGAGAGAGTTGGGGCTGCTCAGCCTGGAGAAGAGAAGGCTCCAGGGAGACCTTACAGCAGTCTTCCAGTACCTCAAGGGGGCCTACAGGAAAGATGGAGAGAGGCTGTTCAGTAGGGCCTGTTGTGATAGGAGGAGGGGTAATGGGTTTAAAATAGAGGGAGGCAGATTTAGATTGGATATTAGGAAAAAAATTTTCACAATGCGAGTTGTAGAACACTGGAACAGGTTGCCCAGAGAGGTGGTGGATGCCCCATCCCTGGAAACATTCAAAGCCAGGCTGGACAGGGCTCTGAGCAACCTGATCTGGTTGGAGATGTCCCTGCTCCTTGCAGGGGGGTTGGACTGGATGACCTTTGAAGGTCCCTTCCAACCCGAACCACTCTGTGATTCTATGATTCTATGAAATTGCTCAACATCGACTGAAAAACAGTTAAGTAAACATTTCTGTCTGCAATCTCCCTGACACTTGGATTATTGCTAAATTTAAATTCTGAGACTCAGGCTTTGTGATCAGTGATGCTATACAGGCTGCACCAGCTCAGCATTTCTAGCGCACACCTTCTCAAATTTTGCCAACTGAATTCCATCTAAGGCTGTACCTCTTAGATTTCTTTAAGATATATATGAGCAGTAAAACAGCGAAAGAGTGAAATAATTTCCAAAAAGGATTCCAATATATTTTTTGACTGGAAAGAGCCAGAACTCGATTGTGTCATGTTAGTCCTTCCAAAGACTATTCCCAGAAACATTGTCACTTGATTGCAAGGCACTGTTCAGCTTTGTCAAATCTTGGTAAACTTAATGCATTCATGAAAATCCATCAGCAGGACAAAGTAAATGAAGTACAAACACTAGAAGAAGATAGAGCACAGAGGGAGACTAATTATGATTCTGTTTTGTTTCTTTTTTAATAGCCTTATATCATCCATTTCTACCATTTGTGCCTTTGCCAGCGAGACTGTGTGATTAAAATTAATCTGCTTTTGGCCTACAAGGTCTTTTGAGTAATGTATCATCAGAAAGTCTCATTCTCATGATGTATTACTGTAATGCATCATCACAGAGCTGTCATGCCATACACTCCTGTGCTTTCTTTCTGTGAGGTACTTTGGTGACACAGTCTTCCTGAAAAGCTGCTTCTGGCCAGCAGACAATTTCTAGAAATGTATTCAGTGCAACAAAGAAGAGACGATGGATAGTGTCTAGGTGCACAAAGAAAATCTGATGCTAAGAGCAGCGTTTAGATGCTATTTCTAGTGCAGTAATTCATCTGTTCCACTGCTGGCTCTCATTGTTTCTGAGAATGTAATGGAAGTGCTTCAGGATCAAGACTCTGCTCAAGAAAGGTGGCAACAGCAGAGTTGTTTCAGCCCAGGAGGTCTAACACTATATTCCTTTTCCTCTTTTTACTGCCCCTCCGTTCTCTACAGGTGCAAAGTATACTTCTCTCATAAATGAGAAATGGATTCCTCTTCAGCAACCCAGGACAGCTGTTCAACTCAGGACGGTTCCTAATTTCTGCTAGATTGCAGTTTGCTGCCTCTGCTTCAGAAATGAGTGCCTGAAAGGCCAATCCTTTTGCCTGTGTTAGCCGATCTAAGAGGAAATACTGCTTCTCCATGCAAACCTTGCCTCTTTTATTCTGTGATAAGTCTCAAACCGAGAGGGAAAACACTAAGACAAGGCATGTTCTTCAATATCCTTAGCAAGTTATTATAATTAGATTGAATATTTAACATTATTGATTTATACGTGCAAACTTAAAAAGAAACTAAAACTAAGTGTTTTGGCATCAGTTATGCAATAAAATCAAATGACTACTATTAGTCATTAAACAAGCAAGCCCATTATGTAGTTTCTAATTACAGTCTGTTTTAACAGACCATGAATCAGATGGGCAACCAGTTTTGATCTAATCAAAGGAAAAAACCTTTCTTAATACTAAGAAAGTGGTATTGTGGTCTGGGCCCAGTGGCCTGGACAAACACGTTAAGAATAGATCATCTTTAAAACTGGTTGACTAATATCCATGTTAGTACATTCATGTTTTTGTAGCAATTTCAGCATTTCCAAGAGTAGTGAAATTGTTCAAAGTATTTTCATTTACACCCACAGCTTTTTTTCTTCTTCTTTCTTTTAAGATGCAAATACAGGAGAAAAGTTTTCAAATGACTAGATATTTCCTGTGAAACAGTGCAGATTGTAAAAAGTATTCCAGACGGTTGCTTAGAGAAGAAAAAAACAAAACCAAACCAAACCAACTTGATTTTCTGAAAAACCTGTAGAACAACAACCCTATATAAAGGGACAGCATAAGGCAGGCTGGAACTGCACAGAAATCATGAAAGAGAAAAATATTGATTGTCAAGATTTTGGTGAGTTCTTGTCAGAACCATAAAATTAGCACACACTTTGAGAAAGAAGACGGAGAATTTCCTATGAGAAGCTTATTCAGAATAAGAAATACATTTTGTTCGCATTGGTAAAACCCCATCCAGAGACTCCGAGATGAAGGCTGCATTGCAAAGAACTGTTTGGGGCACTAAACTGCAAGAGTAGCAGTTCTGTGCTTGCTAAAGAATATAAATATCAGAAAGCATAGAAGTTACTAAGCTAGAGATGGGTGACAACAGGAAAGGAAGTCAAAACTTGCTGAGAAACCTGTGCCTCTATTATCCTGTCTCAAACCATCAGTCTGGCAAGTGATCATGGAGTGTCATTGCATAGAAATTTAGAACCCGTCAGTGGGAAAGACTACAGGAAAAAAAATAAAGCCGGCATTTGTTGTAGCTAGAAGATAATAAGCATATCAAGATAAGATAAGATAATAAGAATATCAGTGACAGACACTTTCTGTGCCTGCCTTTAGACAGAAGAGTTCTAATTTTACATGTTATCAAAAACTACATTAAGATATTGCTGTAAACCTAAAAAAGGATCTAGAAGCACTAAAAAAAATACTTTATCTTACAAAAACGAAACAACCCATCTCTTATAGCTGCATTCAGTAAATATCTACAAGGAGAAACTTCTCCTAGGATGTCCAAGAAAATAAGGAATATTAAGCAATACAGAAAATGGGACTTCATATCAAGATCATTGAAGACGGAGGGGGGGGAAGATCTGTTAACTTCCGTGACCTGAAGATGATTCACAGAATACCTACATTTGATTAGTGTTAAAATGGGCTATTTGGAATCAAACTCTGAGCTGGGAATCACAAAGAGTGGTCTAAGCAATAATCTTATTTTTAATATGCAAGGATGTTTTAAATGCTTTCAAATACTAGCCATTAAGCTTTTACTTTTTTTTTCCTGCCTTTTTTTCTTTATTTTTTAAGGAAGAAGATATATTTTCTAAAATCTTTTCAGCCAGCTGCCTGCATATTGCCCAAAGTTGTCTCCATATGTCTTATTGATCCAGCTCTGTAGCTTTACAGCAGTTTCAAAGGTAGCAGAAATAGGTGTTGTGAACAACCTCGGATAAGTAAAGGAACAGGAAAGCAAATTCATTTTAAAAATTCTCACAACACATCGGAGAACAATAGCAGTAAGTGCAGTCTATGTCACTGGACAGACTTCCCTGGTGAACTAAAAAAATAAAGTTTCTATATCTGCACTGGAAAGTTCCAGAATTACTGAATTTGAACTGTCATTATTTTTTTAAAAGTCTAAATGAGCCCATTTGAATCTCTAGCAAATAGCTTCATGACTGAAAGAAATGTAAAGATCGGAGATATAAAACACGGCACAATTAAACAAAAAAACCCCAAATCAACAACTCAGCAAGTCAATGGAAGCAGACTGCCAGAGATGGACAGGCAACATCCATAATTGCATTCATCATCAAGTTACCTTCTGTATTTTAAAGAAGGTTCTAGCTCCCAGGTTCAGCCTTTTTGGGACACTACAGGAGCAAACACCTGCATTAATTCAGTGCTTTGCATACATTAAGGAAAAAATTTCACTTCCATGGAAGTTGAGAGAGAAACTCCCCTTGAAACACAAAAAAGTATGATTTAGATTTTAAAAGTGTCTATGAGCCTTAGGATTTTTGTTGTATCCCTACTCTTGCCTCTACGTTTTTCCTCTAAACTATAAATTGCTAGCACCTTTCCCTGAGCTTTGTTGTCAATACAATATTGTCCTAAACAATCTGACTTAATTTCCTCTGTACTGCTCTTGTATTTATGGAGCCAGATCCAAGAAAGGACTAATAAGAACAAAAATGATGCTGCAGTGTAAGTGTCTATGGCAAAATCTGTAATTAATACATCTCCCAGTTCTTTCCCATTTCAGGTGTGTTGTTGCTGCTCAGTACTGAAAACAGAGAACTCCATATGTCACTCTTAACTAGACTTGACGTTATATTTCTCCAGGCATTTGCAATTAGATTTTTGGACATACACCAAATTGCCATTCCTAATTCACTATCTGAGCCTAGCTGGACTTCACAAACAGCACGGAAAATCTCCATCCAGTAGATGTTCTCACAGCACATTCACATACCACAAAACTCAGGTCTCTGCGAGACAGTACGTTAACCTAATTCTTTTTAAATTGGACATTTGAGCTCAAACTCAAGCCTCCAAGAAGCTCAGATTTTCTTTGCTGTTATTCCTCTGGCCAGTAGCAAATGGCTTATTTAAGGATGCTCCCTTTATGCAGTCTCTGCCAAGAGCTATAGGAAGCGCAGGCACAGAATTGGGAGCAGCCTGTTGTATTTCAGATAGACTTTATTTTCCTTCTTCAGGTAAGGGTTAAAACATTTCATTAGGATTATTATGCTTGTCTCTGGTTATACATACCACTCTACTCTGCTCTCGTGAGACCCCATCTGCAGTACTGCATCCAGCTCTGGAGACCCCAACATAAGAAGGACGTGGATATGTTGGACTGAGCCCAGAGGAGGTTGTGAAGATTTTCAGAAGGCAGGAGCACCTCTCCTGTGAGGACAGGCTGAGAGAGTTGGGGCTGCTCAGGCTGGAGAAGAGAAGGCTTGGGGAGACCTCATAGCAGCCTTCCAGTACTTCAAGGGGGCTTATAAGAAAGATGGGGAGAAACTCTTTAGCGGGGCCTGTTGTGATTGTACAAGAGGTAATGGTTTTAAAATACAGGGAGGTAGATTCAGACTTGCTATAAAGGAAATTTTTTTTTCACACTCAGGGTGGTGGAACACTGGCACAGGTTGCTCAGAGAGGTGGTGATGCCTCGTCCCTGGAAACATTCAAGGCCAGGTTGGACGGGGCTCTGAGCAACCTGATCTGGTTGGAGATGTCCCTGCTCCTTGCAGACGGGTTGGACCAGATGGCCTTTAAAGGTCCCTTCCAACCCAAACCATTCTATGATTCTATGATCTAGAAAGGATACAGTGATGTAGAATAGCCTCAGAAGGAAAAGTGTCACCTTGATCTCAAAACAGTCGAAAGCCAAGGCATTAGGCACAGTACATTGCAGGCCTAGAAACTCAACAGAGGCCCCACACTGGACACTACATCTGGAGCTACAGTATTAACAAGGATGCCAGATAACATACCTTTTAAAGGAGAGAGTGATACTGTGGTTTTTATTGAAAGGAGGGGTGTAATTAACCAAACTCTGGAGGGCTCAAGGCTGTGGATTTGCAAAGAAAAAGGTGCTGAGAAAAGGAATCCAAATTGCCAAAAAGTCCAGAAGCTTTAAATCCCCAGTTAGTAACTCAACATATATTCATACCCAAACTCATTTAAATGATTTATTAAATAATGCTTCTTCTGGGCACACTTCACATTAAGGAACAGGAAGGAAGGGGCACTACAATAAATTTCACAAAGACATATTGTCCAAGAAGGATTTCCCACATGAAACATTTACTGTCCAATCCTCTGCCTGCTTGCCTCCCCTCACCGCAGCTGTTTTACACTCCAGTGCTCTGTGGACTGAACCCCAACTAGATAACGTTCAAGTTTCTGCTGCAAACTGTGACAACTTCTCTAACTCTGTTCACTGTCAAGCTATGCTTCATGCACACTCTTGTTTCTTTTTGATAACAAAATAACAAAAAAAAAATCTATCTGAAAAGTTATTTTGAAAGCTAGGCAACAAATGCTAGAGGATTCCTAAAGCCGGACAAAAAAATTATCTTACAATATACACAAGATAGAGTTAGTGTCACCAGACATGTTAGTGATCCATCTTACATTTTGTTTTTGAAGTTTTGAGCAATAAAACTTGTTTGTAAAACTACTGTGGTTCTAACTACTCTATTTCTTGCTATTGAATTCAGGCAAACTTAACAGATTCTTATATATCAAACTGACATCGTATTGCAGGAGTTTCTTCCCTGCCTGCCTTTTTACCAATCCTCAATCCACCTTTCTTCCTTCCTGTCATTTGTAATCCTGAAATGTTTTATTTGTTTTGGAGCTGCACTGAGGACTATTTTTATTGTTTTTATTATTTAAATATCATCCTAGTTCCTATCTGCCTTTAACTTTCACAGCTACTCTTCATTAAATGAGCTTAAAAGTACATTCTTGTCTCCCGATCCCAGGAAAGACTTCTGCAATCCCATCTACAGGCACTCAAGTTTGCAAGATACCGACACATCTACAAGTACACAGAGAAAAGGCTGCAGACACAAAGCTATTTCTCACCAGCCTTTGCTGGGGAATGCAGGGGGTAACTCTTCCCTGTGTCTTAAAATTACCCCCTTTCTTTGGCAATGTACGCATCCCAGTTGATGTGGTAAATAGGGACAAGGCACAGAGAATCATTTAGGATACTTTTTCCACACAGCCCTCTGAGATGATGTGGAGCTTCTTTACTAGGCTGGTCATTTGCTAGACCATTTAGTCTGGATAAAAGGAGGCTCAGGGGAACCCTTATGGCCCTCTACGACTTGAATGGAAGTTGTAGTGAGGTGGGTGTTGGTCTCTTCTCCCAAATAACAAGAGATAGGACAGGAGGAAATGGCCTCAAGTTGTTCCAGGGGAGGTTCAGATCGGTTATTAGGAAATAATTCTTCACCAAAAGGTTGTCAAGCATTGGAACAGGTTGCCTGGAGAAGTACTTGAGTCACCAGTCTCTGGAGCTATTTAAAAGACATGTAGATGTGGTTCTTAGGGACATGGCTTAGCAGTGCACTTGATAGTGTTAGGTTAACTAAACCTGATGATCTTAAAGGTCTTTTCCAACCTAAACGAGCCTATGATTACTCACCAGATCTACTGCAGATACACCTTTTCTTTATTACAACACCTGAACTTAAGAAAAAAAACCCTCTGCTGTAATGTGTGAAAAACCTACTGGAAAGAGGCACTGGAGTAAGATGAATATTTCAGTGAAGAAAACATAAAATTAAAATTAATATTTTAAATAAATACTAGATCAAAAATGAGTAAGTAAAGAGTCTGGGAAGAAAAATCTACCAAAATGGAAACTGATATAAAACTAACAGAAAACCCAGAACAAGCAGAAGAAACAAAGTCACGGGAAAGCCTGTTATAGGACAGGACTGGAAGTGCAAGGGAGAAATATATCTGGTTTTTCATACTGTAGTCCTGCTGCAGCTGCACAGGCAAGCACAGAAAGCATATTCACACTATTAGTTCTGGACACCTGGGTCAGGTGGAACTCTGACTCCTAATTTTCACTCTCTCAGATCCCTGCAGTCACTGCAGACAGATAAGGACACAGATGAATGCTCAGCTTGGTTTTTAGTAGACAGAATTGATGAGGACAACTCTTTGTAGAAAAGGATTTGGAGTGCTGATACTTCAGCTCACCATCACAAGCTAACAGGAGTGATGCAGCTGTGCTGACTTCTCAGCCAGATAAAATGAGCCCAGGGAGAGCTACAGAATAATTGCGTCTGGTACATGAGTTAACTTTGTGCAGGGACCCGCATTTCCGCCACACACCCAAATTCTTGAGTCTTGTCTGCCTAACTGCCAAAGTTAATAGACAGCCCCTTTTGTATAACAGCCAGTAACACGAGCGCCTCTCCTCTTTCAGCCCTTTTTCCCTTTGCTTGTTTTCAGGCAGATAAAAACGAAGGCATAATAATTTCATACTAGGACCACAAAGTGTCAAACTTACGAGATGCTCTCCTCATTATCTACCCATTCCGTTTTACTTCCAAGTAATAGAATTTAAGTTATTCCTATTCCCTCAACAGCTAAAATATTAGTCATTGTTTTTTTCAAATGGTCTCAGTTGTTACATTTACTCTATAAAGAGCAGAGATGTGACTCCTGCTTTAAAAATATTGTGATCTAATAATGGGATCGCTGTCTATCAGCATTAGATGAAGAGCTGGTGACCAAATAGACGGAACAGCGCGCACTGAAATATCTACTGAAACTAGTGGTGGAGCAAACACACAAAATGTCCTGTTGGGTGATGCAGGATGGTCTCTTTGCATTTGCTCACGCCTGTAACCTGGTACTGTAACAGCATCTCCTGTCTTACATCCTGCTCCTTCTCTGTGTGATGCTGTAGCCTGGACCAGAAAGAACCATGGCTCCAACAAGGCTCTGCTACCTCAGGGTAAAGAAGCCTCTCTGGAAATCTCCTGCATACCAATAGACCCTGCACAGTGCAGAATACTATATTTGCACAAATACATTATTCCTGCAGTTTCAATTTTACAGAAAACAAAAATGAGTAATCCATTTTCCTGTTTTCAGCAAGTTACAAAAAAATCACGTGGGAGAATTTCAGCTGAAGAGAAAGGATACATTCCACATTTAGATCTACATGGTGAAAAGCTTTTGTTACATGCACTAAGTTGCTTCTGCTATTGGCAGGAGTGCTTCATGTTCTTGAAGAGAAACATAGCTTTAGCTGAAACCAGAGTAGCACACGGCACTCTACAATACACAAGCTAGAAACACAGGAGCAAGCTATTGGTTTTCAACCAAGCAGGGAATCAATTAAATGTGTGAAGCTGAGAAGCAGTCAGACATGTGGCAATACTTGTAAGGCAGAGGGTTTGTGGCATGGCATATCAGGAAAGGAAGAGAAGTTGTTGTGCATGTTCAGAGAAATAGGACTTTTGTCTAACACGAGTATGTCCAAGTAAAGCCTACCCTTGTGTCGACAGTTGTCATCTCAGAAGCAGTCATAAGAGGCCATAAATACTAAGCACTAACTTCAAAAGGAAACAGGTACTTAATCTTGTATGTAACCCACTGAAGTTAATTTAAATTACTTCTAAAAACATTAGAGCCTGTACTACCCATGTATTATTTGTATCTGGTATCCAGTTAGGACCTCAATATCCTTGAAAAAAGCATCCTGGCTTGTATCAGAAATAGTGTGGCCAGCTGGACTAGCGAAGTGATTGTCCTCCTGTACTCGGCACTGGTGAGGCTGCACCTTGAATACTGTGTTCAGTTTTGGGCCAAGAAAGACATTGAGGTCATGGAGCACATCCAAAGAAGAGCAAAGAAGCTGGTGAAGGGTCTAGAGAACAAGTCATATGAGGAGCGGCTGAGGGAACTGGGGTTGTTTACTGTGGAGAAGAGAAGGCTGAGAGGAGACCTTATCGCTCTCTACAACAACCTGAAAGGAGGTTGAAGCGAGGTGGGTGTTGGTCTCTTCTCACAAGCAACAAGTGATAGGCGGAGAGGAAATGGCCTCAAGTTGTGCCAGGGGAGGTTCAGATTGGATAGTAGGAAAAAAATTCTTCACCAAAAGGGCTGTCAAGCATTGAAACAGGCTGCCCGGAGAAGTAGTTGAGTCACCATCCCTGGAGGTATTTAAAAGACATGTAGACGTGTAGACGTGGTGCTTAGGGACATGGTTTAGTGATGGACTTGGCAGTGTTAAGTTAACAGTTGGACTTCATGATCTGGAAGGTCTTTTCCAATCTAAATGAGTCTATGATTCTATGAAACTGTTGACCATATCCAAGGGTGACTTATTAGCCTAATAGCAAGATTTATAGAAGTCAGCAAGCTGAACAGAAAGCTGCTTATTACACCTTTGCGGTGTGTAATAAAGACAGATAAGCAAGATCCAAGCAGTGCAAGATCCAAGCAAGATCCATCTGAAGGAAAGACCTGTCTTCTGCGTCCTTCCCCTGAAATGTCCAAGATTTGAATCTGCTGCAGACAAGGAAGCCCTTAGAGACAGTTTGCTGCCTCAGTCTCTTTACCACTTTGGAGTTATCTTACTTTACTTGCTGGTCATGGGACCATGACCCTATGAGGCTGTCAAGAATTTTGCTCCTTCAGCTCCCACTTCTGCTTCACAATCACAGATTTTTATCAGCACAGCCCACCATTGCTGCCTGCAGCTTATCTTGTACCTAGAGCTGGCTTCTCCCTCCCAGTTCCAGCTGTGAAACTGCTTCCCTCCTTTACTTTGCTGCATCTCCCAGGTTTGGCATGCCATGCCATCCTGGCAGCTACCTGCTTTGTCAGGTCACTGGAATATCTCCAATTTATCCTTCATCAGCCTCTGCATAAAAAACCGTATCAGAGCTCCAGGCAACACCCTAGGAGACCCACAGGATTTTCCAGAGCACAGACAAGCTTACTGCCTCTCTAGAATCAAATAAATAGTCTAGGATAAAGGTGTCTACAGTCATCTCTGAATTCAGAGAGAGACAGTCAGTATTGGAGCAATCTTCATCACAGCAATTTGACCTATTATTTGGAGCCCACCAAAGAAGCTGTGAAATCCTTATTAAAATAGAACTGTAAGGTCTAACAAACTTTTCTTCAGAAATGGTATTGGTTTAGATAGCGTGCTTGAGGAGGAGGATGAACTAGGTGACCTCTAGCATCTCTTTCAATCTTACTTTTCTATGATTTTCTACAATCTCACTGAGATATTCCTCAAAAGGCTTTAAAAATAATTATCTTTTTTAGCCCACACAAATTTAATGAGAGCCAGGATTCTAGTCTCACTGTGCGACTTCAAGGGTGCTGTGTAATGCTAAATATTATTGAGGTCCTGTGGACCTTTCCCAAGTTAAAAAATACTGCAACCTTTCCCCACCTGAAGTTCTGTCTGAACAGCAGTATTGTGTCACTAATAACACTGACAGCTTTTCACCTGCTGTTATTAAAAAAAAAAAAGTTATGGCCTCCTTTGTATTGTTGATTTTTCACTGTGTCTTAAGTATACTTAGAAAAAAACCCCAAAACTAATGTTTCTACATATTTGCACAGGTAGGGAGGTTGACTTTTCATGGGGATTTTGCCTTAATTAAAATCATCTGAAACAAGTGAAGTTTGCTCCTTCTCAAAGTAATGGGATTAGAGCAAATGTTTTCAGTGCCTACTTCAAACTAGTATAAATGGTCTGACATTAAAGGAGGTTAAAAAGTCCCCTATAAACTACCACTACTGTTATTAAATTTAATTAAGATAGAACAGCAGGCAGTTTAAATGGGAAAGTGTTGCACAAAAATGGCAGCATAGAAAAATTACTCTGATGTTGTCATTAAAGCTAATTGGAAGCAAGGGTTTCTAAATGACAATGTAATTAACAGGCTAATGAATACCATATTAGGATTGTTATTAACAATGAAATCTGCAAACATACATGGAAAACTAGTTAGGGATATCACACCATTAGAGATATTACAAGGTAAAACTCTACAAACAAATCATACAGCACTTTATCTGATGACAATACAATGTTCCAATTGTAATTAAACCTTTTACCCTCTCACCCTCCTCTTCTATCAAATAAAGTGATAATTATCACAGATTAGCTATAAAATGTGTACTTTGAGAAATGCTGCCATTCTAAAATTCTGCATAGAGCTCACTAAAGTAAGATTGTTTGATAAGGCTGTGATCAAAGTTGGAGGAAGGCCAAGGACTGCATGTAGCCTGGGCCCTGGAGCTAAAAACAAGCCACCTTTGGGGTTCAGCACTAAACAAATACTCCGTGCAGTTGAACAAAAGAGGTCCTGGTAAATTAGGCTAATGTAGTTTTGCGCATAAATGAAATTATTTCCACTTTTAATAGGAGTATTTAGCCTGGCTACTTTTCCATGAACCCCTGCTAAACAGCAGATGAAACAGTGCTGGCTCAGACCTAGGAGACTGTCCTTTGTGTGTCACTATTTCAGTGCGTGAAGTGAAAATTCAAGGACAGGGCAGGAAGGATGAGAGTTCTCAATGAGGAGGAGACCATATTGAACAGCATAAAAGGTGGTAAAATCTATCAATTACAGGAGGGCCTGATGATGGTTTAAGATTTCTTGCTCCAGAAGAGCTTGGATGTGTTCACAGCGAACATAAGGAACCTCGTATTCTTGCTGGCTTGAGACAGTCTTACTAGAAGATACTACAGTTGAACAACCATTAGATAGCATGCCTTTCTCACTGGGCATGATTAATGTTTCATTCTCCTGCTGAAGAACACATCATCATTTTTTTAGTGTGTAAACTACACTGGCAAGTTTGGGCTTAGGCACGTAACACAAACTGCCACTTGTTCTGGATCTAATTGTTAATAACTGATATTACTACTTTTAGTCAGGAACAAAGGCTCTAGAAAGCACTGTTTTGATTTTACAGGCTTTCCCATAATGCAAAGATAATTGGTTAATAAGACAGTAATTAAGCAGACTTGCGACAGATCTTTGCTCTGGTTGGTTTCTGCAACATTGTTATTTTCATACGCATTTTACCAAACGCTCTTAGCAAGATGGGTTTATTTTCTGTTAAACTTGTTAACACGAAGGATCGAGTAAAAAGACCTGTCCTTCAGAAAAGACAGACAAATATATTCTCAAAGGTCTTAGAATATTCAAGTAAGTTAATGTTATTTTCCCAGAGGCTGTAAACAGACAAACATATAGGCCTGAAAGGAACATAAAGTATGCCACAGAACAACCAAAATTGCTGGAATTGGATTACGGAGGCAACAAAAGAAATCTGAAAGGGAAAAAGTGAAGTGCTGATTAAAAACTTACAACTAGAATTTAAAAGAAAGTTTTTACTTAACTGGCAAATATTAGATGAGAAAACGTGATACAAGAGTAAAGGTCTGATTACAAAAAGGAAGGAAGAAAATAATTATAGGCACTTTCCTGCAATTGTACCAGGCTGATTTTCTTAGAAGATCTGGCAAATAACTCCAGTTTATAAGCATTATTAGGTCAGAAAGGTTAAACTTCCATAAAGAAAAAGAATTTTGAGTGGTTAGATCTGAAGATTCAGACTTCTAAGCTAGAATACAAAACAGTATTGCAAACAACAGGGAAACTACTGAATATACACATTAAAAATTACACAATTTCCTCTGCCTCTACAAATAAGCATTTCTAGATAAACATGTATTTCATCCTTAATAGGTCCACCCAAACAAACTGAAGTGTATGGAACAAATTATCAAAACATATCTTCAACCCAAATATATTTAGTGGAAAACAAGAAAAACAAAAACATCTGGTGGAGACAAGGAGAGAAACTAAGACAATAGCAATTTGTAGGAAAGTATGATTTAAATAAACCTAAGGTTTATCTCGTATCACTTGACAAAAAAAAAAAAGTAATTGCTTCATATTCAAGATTCTTTTCTTCACAGAAACAATTGCGACCCAAAGAAAATGTTTCATCAACTACTTTTTTTGACAAGACTGAAAACATTGTCATCCTTAAAATAAAAATGTCTTTATGTAATCCTTGCTTCACAGTATTTGGTGGAGCCACTAAGCTCAGAGCCATACTCAGTTATGTGGACACAAACATCAACAAAACTGATCATACTGAACCCTGAAAGAGATTGCATCTTAGAAGATAAGAATTAGATTATTTTGGCAGTTCCCAAAATGACATCCATTCTAAAGATGAAAATCTTTGGCTGGTGTATACACTTCTTACCTGTAATCTCTTGAAAGGGAAAGGTGCACGTTTACTTTTAGGTTGCTACTGAACTGATCTGAGCTACAGTCACTTTATTCCCAAATGAAGGCAACAGAACACAGGTGTTAAAACTCTTCATTTGTACATGTCACTCTAATTGCTTTGCCTTAGTTTTCTGAATCTCTCTGTGTAGAGAAGCTTGTACATGGGTTAACATTAAAGTTGTTACAACATGTTCAGACTTACATAACAGCTTATTGGTTGTTGATGGAAATATTAAAAAAAAACCACATTGATGCTAGCATGAAGTATGGCCTAAAGGACTATTCCTAAAATTGGCAGGAAAAGCAGAACTTGTAATTTAAACAACTATGTTTTGTGATCAAGTCCTGATGCTCCTCAAAACCAGACAGGAAAAAAACCACTACTCGTTTCAACAAACTATAAAATGAATACGCTTCATCTGCACCTCAAAGTAAAGTACCAGCTTAATCATGCTATTGACAGAAACAAGATATGGTTTGATTTCAAGTAATCAATCCTGTTTCTGTTCACTGCAGATTGCTTCAGTTGTCTGTAAGAGGTTGACTTCTGTACAGTCCAGAAAGCACATGCACACATTGTTTTTAGCTACAGCAGCTGCTGCCATTCAGTCCAGCGAGCTTTCTGGCAGACAAGACACTTTTCAGCAAATTTAAGGCTACATGGGTTATAAGCACTATACCACATATTCAGAGGCATAGAGTGGTCCTGCTTTTCAAATCACAGTATGTCCCAGCACTGTTGGCAATGTTCGCCTTGGTAATGAAGACAATACGTTAAGAAATGGAGCACTTCCAGAAATAGAAACTGCTCCATTTAGAAAAAACCCTAATTGCCTTTTGCAACTTCTGTTTCCACACCTTTTGTGTGTCTAGAGTCCTAGGTTTTGAAGCGTGGTGGGAAGGGCCAAGGGGAGATGGAGAAGGGATTATGTTCCCAGCCAGAAACTTTTCCCTAGCACGTGTCAAGAGCTAGACACAATAACTAGTTCTGCCTGCTGGAGCCACCAGTACAAAAATTCACATTCACATTTTCTTCATACTGTTGACTAGCTTGAAAAATCAATGACAAAAAAAGTACAGTTCACACAACTCTTCCTTATTGTTCAAAACACCTTGCTTCCTGGACAACATCCCATCAGTTACACCTGGTTAATTTATGGAAAGTTCTTCTCATGATCCTTTAGGCTACAAAGCCTTGAAGAAACAAAAGCTTAAATTCTGTAGAATAGATCTCCATTGACTGCACAAAAATCCACAGTGTAGGGATGTAAGCTGAGCAAACAAGTGAATTCTTCAACTGCACACCTTGTTGGCTTAGTATTCATTAATATCCCTCATTCGCCAATGGTTTAACTTACAGATGGGCAAGGGAAAACTGAATTCTAAGATTTATTTAATCAAGAAGAGGAAGCTTATAAAGGTCAGCTCAAGCAAAGAAAGACTAGACATGTTACCACTTAGCTTCACTTACTACTCATTATGAATAGTGTATAGTAAACAAATAGTAATTACCGGCTTTTATATAGTACCTTTCAGTTCCACGTGATACAAAGCTAACACTTGAAATTGCAGTACTCAATTCAAATACATAAAAGAAAGTAATCTTAACAAAGTCAAGATCTGTTCACAAATCACAAAAGAACTTGATTTATGAGGCAGATCTTCCGTAGCAATTGTAATTGTAAAACTAATTTTTCACTCTAAAGGTTAAGAAACTGGAGTTTCCTTATCTCCTTATCTTCTAAGGCAGGTGAGGAAAAAAAAAAGGATGGAAAAAATAAACAGCTATCTAAATTGCTAAAAATCCTAGCCAACATCCCACCTGAAAATCCATTGTATCTGTTCACTGGGCTATCTAGCTAAAATAAGTTAAGATACTTTTACTGAACTAGAGCTTGTCTAAAAACTTACAAACTTCAGTGAACTATCCTGAAACACTGAATCACTGAGCTCCTCTAACTTTACCCTTTTTTCAACTTGGAAATCTGTTTCCATTTTCTTTCAACATGTCTTTTTGACCTCCCTTCCTTTTTGCAACAATGCTGATATATTTTACTCGAATGGTCTATTATTTCACACTGGCCCACACTGAATAGAGTCAAAGGTTCTAGAAACCAATTAAGTTGGTTGTGCCTTTTGGAACACAAATCTTTTTAAAGCTTCAAAGATATCATCTGCATATCTGCTAACTCCCCTTGCTAATATACTGTATGGAATTGTCTGCTCTTTCAAGCCAGTGCTTTCTTCTGTCCTTTTGATTCCTAGATGTGAAGATCTTCCACAAATCCTCCTCAAGAAGTCCATGTTAATAGTTTTACCCACAGGATCATAATATCTAATATTGAGACTCACTCTTTAAAAGCACCTTTATCTTCTGACATGACAGTAAAGCAAAAGTGAACTTTTTCCAAGTGAAAAATTATCTTAGAAAATTGATCCTTTCCTATAAATACCTATTTTATATATGCTAAATACCATCCTATTGCTTATTTTTTATAACTCCATGAGCCATTATAGCAATAGAGAAGGAAGTCATATAATATTTTGTTTCAGGTAGAAATGTAGTTTTCCTAGAAGCGAAAATTTCAAAATCCTCTAGACTGGTGGACAAAGATCATGTAACAGCAAACCAGATCATCAGCTTGCTGCGAAAACGTGTTAATAGCGAAATATTCCGGCAAAGTAAACAATTTTTTTTTCAGTTCTTTTGAAATATTTTGTGGGATACTTTCCTCTGTAAACACCTAAATAATGGTTTGAAAAGTAAATTAAGAGTTGCTATAAAACTGTAGGCCATACATGAGAGCTTAACTGCTGGAAGAATAAAAATGTACTGAAACTTTTTGAAAGCTTAATTAAAAAAATAATCTACTGAAGCTGCAGTAGTTATCACTCAACAGCATCCAGTACACATTCAGATAAATACAGAAACAGATAAGATAAGCCTGGAGGTGGTACATCAATGTTTGAGGGATGGTGTGCCCGTAAGGTCCTTCAGTCTGCCATCTCAGTAGGGGTGGGCAATGGAGATTCATGTGGCAGCAAAGACGCATGGGTCATTGACGTGTTAGAAACCACGGAATGGTCGTGTATGAATTAGAGCTTCTCCCCGGAACCAGAAAAAGGTGGTGGGATCAATAGACCAACTGAAGTGCTTCTACACCAACGCACACAGCATGAGCAACAAACAGGAGGAGCAGGAAGCCACTGTGCAGCAGGAAAACTATGATGCAGTTAACATGACAGAAACACAGTGGGATGACTTGCACAACTGGAGTGCTGCAATGGATGGCTATAAATTTTTCAGAAGGTCTGGGCCAACAGACCTTTGATTTGACTGAGTGTGGGCTTCCTATCTCGTTCCCTTTCAGAAACTTCGACTGACATGCTAGGGTCCAAGCTGGTAGAAAACAGGCACAGAGTGACTGTCCTCAAGATGGGGACAGAAAGAGTGAGGGCACTACAGTCCAGACAGGTAATCTCCCGTTCTTGAAAACTTACCAGAAGAAATACTCGGAGAAAATGGGAACTGGAAGAAGAAGCAGCCCACATGTTTCATTACAGACAATTGAATTATTCTTCCTTTTATGACAGAATATCTCCTCTAAGTGATAGAGGAGACGCAGTGGCTGTCATGTCATTTTGCTTTGGAAGGGAAAAAGGATAGGTGGAGACTAGTGCTATATGAGCAGAGCTTCCTATTTCATGTGAGCAGGTCTTCAGCAACCACCAGGGTGGGGATAGGGAAAGGGAAATCCCCAAATAGAAATCACAATGTGACTGACCACGGGAAACCAGCTCCTCTCCTTCTCCTTCTCAGGTAAGAAAATAGTCATTTTTAAATTATCAGGTGAAATACATTAATATTTCTAGTACTTTTAAACCCTCAAATTACACTACCTGTCCCTCAGCCTGGAGAAGGTCACAAGTTTCATATATTCACTCTGCTTCTGAGAAGTACAAATTAGCAAAATCTCTTTAAGCTAAACCTCCCATTTCAGGCAAAGTAAAGCATACAATATTTTATTAAAAGTTGCTGAATATAGCTATTGCTAATTGGAATGACTAGCAACGAAAAAGGCCTCCAAGACTTTGTGGTTTTAGGTATTATGAACTTGCACCATCATAAAAATTTCAAATCACTTTTTCATACATTCAGCGCAAAGACTTAGTCCTTCCTCCTTGACAAAGATTAAATGGATCTCTTGCTCCTGTGGGGTGCCAGAAGACAACTATGTTTATCAGATTCTTAAGTCTAAGCTTCTATTGATATGAGTTTGAGAACAGATTAAAATTGATTTCATACAGTCACCCAGGAATGAAACAAGTAAAGCTTGCAATTTTATGTACCATCTGCATGTAATGCAAATCTGGAAAATGAGAGTCTCCTCTGGTATAAATACATGGAAGGGTTTGCAAGAAAGCGTAATATCAGTAGGAACTCAATTCTTTCCCTCCCCTAACCTACACAACATTCATTTTAAAGACAGGAAATCAGTGATCTTGGGACCTGCACAAAAATAGATGGGTTTTTTTTGGTAAATTCAGTTGGAGTCAGTTCAGAAGGAACCCTCTGCTAAAGAACAGCAAATGTCTACAGCTGGTAATTTAGATACCTGAGAAGTGACAGGAAATGTCATAGTTTTTCATATTTAAGATTTTGGAGAGATTTTATTAGCCTTTCTCAGGTGATATCAAGTCTACTGTTCTTCTGGAGTATGCCTACAGTGACTACTTGTCCATGTCTTGCAAATTCACTACTTAGTATCTTCATTACATAGGATTTATGAATTAGCATTACTATGTGTAGATGCACTCTCACAAACTGAAAGCTTTTTGAGGCAATGTATTTTCCTGAGTTTAAGCTTGATTTGTTTATTAAATATGTATATAAAGCCTATTCACCATATTATCAGTACTTGCATTCTTAATTGCAATGTCCTGTACAGTCTCTTTAACTCCCTTTCATAGGAGTGAAGTCTCAACTTTGTTCCAGTGAAAAAACATTTTTACCTATATCGATTAAAATTCCGCATATATGATTTTTATTTATATTTCAGATATTTCTGGATGCTACTGTTGGTTATATTTGACACAGTACTGTACAAGTAGCTTCTGGAGACACAAAAAAAATAGTTAGCAATAATGGGTGCTTTGAGTCTTGTTTCTTCAATCAATTTTTTTTTACAAAAAGCTTTTTTTTTTTTATGTCCCACATTTTCAACTCTGCAGAGAATACAATAATCTGTTGAGCACCTTTCATCTTTTATTTTAATGCACAGAAACTTTGATGGAATCATACTGACAAAAGTTTTGGGCTTATTGTCTGTTTCCCAAGTGTGGACATTATTGCAGTGGCAATTTAGGGGGCTACTGCTGCTGCTTTATGCTCCATGCTAGGACACGGCCCAGAAGTCAGCCTTTGGCCTTTCTCTGTTTTGAGCAATCTCGAGCAGATGGTGAATCCCCTTGAACAGTAAGAAGAACTGCAAGTCACAGATCAAGGGTAGCTAGATATGCTGATATTAGGAAACATTGAAATGGCACTTCATACAGCTTGTACCTCTGGAAAGGAAGGACCTTCTCGTTTTGGATGGGCCTGGCCCGGCCTTGGGTCTGAGCAGCTGCAAAGTCACCCGCAGCAGTCTCTGCTCCTGCGGGCCGCTGTTTATATCTGCAAGCCAACCCTGGTTTGGACCTTAGTATAGACAATTCATCTGAACTGCTCACGAGACAAATAGAGTTCAGCGGCCAGACACTGGATATCCTGTCCATAAACTTCTTATCTTGGGCTGTTTTTGGGATATGTGAAGTACACACATAAATAATCAGGGAAGTGGAGAGGACTGGAAATGCCCTGTATGTTTCTGCTATTACGTGCCATTGCACAATTTCCTACAATAAATTTCACTGACTTGGGGCTAGACAAGGCAGAGGATCGAAGAATTCAGAGTGAGCAATGGAGGTTAAAAATGCAGCATCTCTATTCCTATGCATACTGAAAGTTTCTGTGTCCCACGTCGTGCCAGCAAAAGCAACGGCCTACCATTCAGAGGAAGCTGCTGTTCTCAATAACAGGTGCTCTGGGGAAAGGTAAGAACTAACAGATGAGAAGAATTGCTGCTCTGAGGACAATAAGCTATCAAAAAACCCCAGGACTGAAATGACAAACGACCAATTATTGACAGTAAATTGCAAAATGCTGTCTTTTCATCAACTAGTTAAAGGTTTGATAACTCCCAGTGCATTCATCCCTCTGTACATAGTATGCCACGTATTATGATTCCCTACAGAAAGCACATTGATTTTTTCATGTAAAGGAGTGAACAATATATTGTGGGGTGATGTGGGGGTTTTATGTTGCACAAGTGTGTCATGGTATATGAAAAGGCTCTTCATACACCTCAGTAACCTGAAAGAAATGTGACAAAACTAAAGATAGCCTTGAATTTGGTATGACTCCTAATTTAAACTTAAACTACTTGGAGAAAGCCCTTTCCTTCCTTTTGGCTAAATACAGTATGTTGTGCAGAGTCTCTTAAATTTCAAGTATTTAGAACACATTCTGTCCACATGATAGCTAAATATCTTATTTTCTCTATTTATACAGAAATTACTTTCCATTAAGTGATCTCTACCTTTGTCACAAAAGCTCTGAGCATTAGAAACCAGCTGTATTACAGTATAATGAAACTATAAAAGAGTATTATCAAATGAGAAATATTATACAAATGTCATGGTTATTGAATTTTAGTATTAAAGAGAAAAAATGGGAAATAATTGTGACGGAATGCATACCATTAATCTTTCAGTCCTCTTTTGTATCTTATGTCTTTTTTTAGTAGGACTTACTTATTTGCATCACCATATGCGTTAGGATCTCACTCTCTTGCATCCCTGAAAATTGCAAGTACAAATGGCAAAGTGAGCCGCAAAGCAGGCTGTTAACCTCAGAGAGGGTGTTTAGGCTGGAGAGGTGGGCCCATGCAAACCTCACAAAGTTCAACAAGGCCAATTGCAAGGTCCTGCACATGGGTCAGGGCAATCCCAAGCACAAATACAGGCTGGGCAAAGAATAGATTGCAGGCACCCTTAGGAGAAGAACTTTGGAGTGCTGGTGGTCAAGAAGCTCAATGTGAGCTGGCAATGTGCACTTGCAGCCCAGAAAGCCAACCGCATCCTGGGCTGCATCAAAAGAAGCGTGGCCAGCAGGTCGAGGGAGGTGATTCTGCCCCTCTACTCTGCCCTGGTGAGACCCCACCTGGAGTACTGCATCCAGCTCTGGAGACCCCAGCATAAGAAGGACATGGATCTCTTGGGGAGAGTCCAGAGGAGGCCACGAAGATGATCAGAGGGCTGCAGCACCTCCCCTATGAGGACAGGCTGAGAGAGTTGGGGCTGCTCAGCCTGGAGAAGAGAAGGCTCCAGGGAGACCTTACAGCAGTCTTCCAGTACCTCAAGGGGGCCTACAGGAAAGATGGGGAGAACTCTTTAGCAGGGCATGTTGCGATGTTACTAGGGGTAATGGTTTTAAAATAGAGGGAGGTAGATTCAGACTTGCTATAAAGGAAAAAAATTTTTACACTGAGGGTGGTAGAACACTGGCACAGGTTGCCCAGAAAGGCGGTGGATGCCCCATCCCTGGAAACATTCAAGGCCGAGTTGGACGGGGCTCCGAGCAACCTGATCTGGTTGGAGGTGTCCCTGCTCCTTGCAGGAGAGTTGGACCAGATGGCCTTTAAAGGTCCCTTCCAAGCCAAACCATTCTGTGATTCTATGATTCTATACACAGACTAAGACTGAGAGATCTCGACAAATTATTTTGACAGATAGTTAGCTCTGAGGAAAAGAATCCGTCCCCTTCCTGTCCAAGGGATTACTTTTCATTACTATAATGTAATATTTTGATTCTTCAATTAACTGTTCTGGAATTTCTATTGAGAAACACTTCTCTAGTAAAAAAAAATGGTAATGGACTGACACATATTTTGGATGCTGTGGTTTAAACCGAAGGAAGGTACTCCTTTTAGGGGAGGATCCTGAGCCATGGATCCTGGTTGGAGGCATGGTCAGTGTAGCTGAGGGCACATAAATGCTCACAAGACTTTTCCCAGCCCTGCTAATTGGTTAATTTGGACAGCGCCCTGCTCAGTACTTGAAATCTAACTGCTAAATGTGCTTGACTTCCAAGGCACTGCATTAGGCTCCAGCTACCCAGTTAAGAAAGTGCCCAGTTATCTCAAGTCAGGTGGCACAGTATCTAACTTTGAAAAAGCATTTGAGTAGAGAATTCTTTCTATGGGAACTAGCTAGGAACTTAAATAAGGATTAGATTCACTAAGTTTTGTGGATTTGGCATGTAGCTCCCTACATCAGAGACCACTGAGACAGCGTGGACTGCAAGAGTTCTGTGGTCTGGCCAATCCACTCAGGGTTAATTAACACAGAGAGAAATAACACAAGTATAGCTTGAGAGAATCACTATATTGAAGACATGCCTTTTGGGATGTCAGCCAGCTTTTTTTTTTAAAACATATTTTTTAAATTTTGTGTAGATTTTCTGGCTCTATCATAAAATTTAAGGAGCAACTCTTAATCTTGGAAAACTTTTAGGCTGCAGTACTGGAAATACTTTGTCTAAATAGGATAGTGCTTTTTTCACAGGGCACTAAACAAAACACTTCGATTATAGATTCCTCACATGAATCCAACTAAGAGCTGCACATTTATCTGTGATAGCTTTTTTCATAGATTCAGAAACATATTCTTACTAATTTTAAGCATTAAATCACTTTATTTTTGTTTTGTTTTTGCTAACTTAGCAATTGATATGGTTTTGCTTAGAAACACTGTCTCTTTAAATAGGAATAGTTCATGCAGAGTGGCAATAGTTGATAAATTATAACATGCCAGAAATACTGTGCATGCTTCTGAAAGGTAGAATATTAATGTCTCTCCAGATGTGTCTAGAAATTAAATAGCGTTTTTGAGATGCTACAATTTTTTAATAACCCATCTGAAAAGTCTATAATTTAGGACACATTATAATTCAGTATGAAAAAAAAAAAAAAGAGACAGATCAGCTATAGCCTTATGCCAGCCATGAAACAGAAGTTGACTTGATTTTCAGAAGGCACACATTCCCACCTAGTAACGTGTTTAGTATATTACATGTCCTATTCCAGCAATAACTAAGCCAAAGAATCATTTCAGACTGGAATATTGGTTGATGTGCTGCCTTGGCACCGGTGCATGATAGCTCCCAAATTCAGTTATGTGTATGATTTGTTGAAGATCGTAATTTCCAGAAATGCACCTTCCTAGTGTATATCAAAGACAGATTTACCTAAGTCCCTCATCATACAATTTCCCCCCACCCATCCTCTCCTGCTCAGGAGCAAGGCACTCTGCTGCTGACTACTGTCACCAGAATCAGGGCTCACCTTAGCTCAGATACCCCAGCTCTCAGCATGAAGTAACAGTGAAAGTTGTTGGGATGACCGAGATGTGACTCCTCAGAGGCAGAAGGCCTTTTTACCCCTGAGTTAGCTCCCCTGGCTGCCACACTGGAGTGCGGGGAGCCGAAGTTGGACCTGCTCATCAGCTCTTTGCATCCACTCTATCACCTAGAGGAAGAAAATAACAGTTCTTTCATTTTCCATGCAGATATTCAGGAGATTGATAATTGAGGGTGTAGTAGTTCAGCCCTGCAGCAAAAATACGAACACAGCAGGAGCACTATAATAAAAACATACTCAGGAAAAGACACTATCCAAATTGCAAATACTGTCCTCTGCATTTGCCTGTACATTGGGTTCAGGTTTTCTAAAAACTTTGAAATTCTGTTAAAAAAAAAACATTATGCTTATCAGAGCATAATGTCTTATCAAAGCATGCATCACAGAGGGCCTCCATTTAAAGACTGTTTTTTTTTAAAAGAACTGATACTGAGACAGTAGGTGAGAAGAGGGTAATGCAATCCCATCTTTAAGCATCCAGTAATTTAGCAAAGAAAGTTGAGTCTGAGCTGGGTCAGTTGGGAGCCATCTGGCTTTTCAAGAACTGTGATTTTTTTTCCAGACTACAGAAAATCTATCATTTTTGTACCCAAACCACATTGCTCTGGAAAAGCCTTCTTCCCTCCCACTTCTTCACTCCTGCTCCTGTAGCAATATTTCCTACCCTGGCGTTCAGTGACAGAAATAACACCAGTTCCAAAGGAATTAATTTCACCTGACTAGGGGCAAATTTAAGAGGACAACAATCCCAAACTTCTTGTGGCTGTTGTGCAGCCATACAAAATGTTTGCGTGGTGCTGCTTCAAAGCAGGATGACCATGTTTGAATTTTCAGTTATCCTGTTTTACTTTCAACATGACATTCATGCATCTGTTTTCACTTTAATGTTTGCAAAATGTAAGGTATTCAAGTTCTTTGTCACTGCACTTACAACACTAAATTAGAATTTAGCAGCTCATTAGTGAGAATAATTGCCAATATCTTGCCAAACAGCCTGTGTCCACTATAAATGAAACTTGCATAAATTAGGAAGGGATATTCTGCTCATAGGAGAGTATGAAAATAATTTATGCTATAAATAAACACCTTGGTGTGGCTAGTAGCATAATTAGGAAGCACATTTTTGTGTAATTAAGAAAATGAACAATGTTGAGAGAGTGCAGGTGGTATTGCCACCCTATTGTAACAAAACACTTACTGACACTTGCATTATTTGTACATACAACTACTGTAATGTTTAGGAACAGTTTTTATATTAAGCTAGAAAATGAAATATTTTAACTTCAGAAATGCCAGCAAAACATAGTTCTAAAAAAAAAAAAAAAAAAAAAAGAACAAACCTGGAGACGTAGTTTACAAAAAATAAAAATCCACCCTATATGCAGTGTTACCATTTTGCAGTCTTCAAAGGAAACTGTTTGGCAAGTGATTTAAAAAAAAAATAAATGAATGATTTTTCCTCCTATCCCACAAAATATAATTTATGAATATCTAAAGCTTTATGTGCTTGGTTTTGACTGTTTGCTTATAAATTTTTCCGAGTTGAGAAAATTCTCTCAAATTATATTACAGCAAAGGTTTCACATCAAAAAGACAAATGGAAAGCAATGTATTTTCTTTCAGTTTTAAACAGTAACAAACATGAGAGACTTTGGGATCCCAAGTCCAAATACATATGCTCACATGTGTACTTGAAATTATTTACTCTCATTCTTTGAAACAGCTGGAGGAGTAAACTGACAAAACAGAGGTGCTTGTGACCACTTACATCTTAGAAGAAGTACCCTTACCACAAGACAGTTAATAAATGAGTACGTTCCTTTGGTTTAAATATTTATCTTAGGCTGGTATTTTTCCTGCAGTGCTGGCACCTCCTTTTCATTTGCATTTTTGTACTCTGTCTCAGCAAGAATTCCAGCCAAGTCTGTACTTTCCTTTAGTCTTTCAAATACTGCCCAGGTTTCTAACAGCTGCCACGTGAGACAGATTTCACCTCCCATGTCTGCACAACTGCTTATAAAGTGATATTAACACTCTAAACTGAGACAGAGTACATGGGGCGTCAGTAGCTGTTTTTCTGGAAACACAGATACAATGTCATGTGAGAGAGCCAAGAGTCCCTGGAGAGCATGAAATTGTGAGTTCTGCTTTTTTTTGTCTTGTGTCAAATTGCCGGAAGGTTCTCTGCAGCGGTAGTGACTCCAAACCAGATCCTGTACAGGAGCTAAACAGCGTGGCTGCATTTCACTTTGGTGCTTTCTCTGCAGAACGGATGCTGGACCCAAGCGTTGGACCACAGGATAGGGTTCACAGGGATGCTGAGAAATGGCACTAAGCTGCCATAATGAATTTGTCATGCAGTCATCTAGAACTACTCTCTGGGAAAACTCAGTTACAGTCCTTGTTTCTCTCTGTATGACAGCTGTTCAAGATACAGAAGTCTTATTTAGGTCCTTAAGTAGATTTTCTGAATCTGGCTGTATCAGAATATTCCAGCACAGGAAACTAACCGGTATTGTTCACCAGGTTTTATAAATAGCGTTCCTGAAAAAATGTTATTTCACTGAGAAACAAGAAGGAAATGCCCAAGTCTAGAAACTCATCTCCTCTTCAGTGAGCAGGCACAGCCATTTCCAAAATCCTCTCTTTTAGCAGCAGAATATTTTTACTACCCCACAGTGTGTGATGCGCACAGAATAACAACCACCACCCAGAATAACATATAAGAGAAGAAAAATAAAATTGCACAGAGAGGAAGTACCATTTTCACTGTTGCCTCTGGAGTGTGTGAGGTTTACATAGGTAAGTGGTGGTTCCTGGAAAGCTGAGAGTACTCCTAGAGAGCTGCTGAGCCTCATCCTCAGGACATTAAAGTTTAGCTCAAGGTAGAAACATTTTTCATTGTGAGATGACTAAGCAGGATTTTAGGATTATAACTGCCCTGCCCTATTATTATCATAGCCACTAAACTCACACGTACCAGCTAAAACCCACAACTTTGAGTTCTGTGCAATTCAGAGTACTTTTTCAGCTCCTTTATGAGGACCCTCTTCTGACAACCCCTGTGCCTATGCCACCTCCTTGTCCTCTTGTCCCACAGCAAGACAGATACTGTGTCTTTTGGAGAAATCTTTTCCACCCTTCCAATCCTTTCCCATGGCTGTGCTCTTCTTTCCTGGTGCTGCCCTGAGAGGCAACCTCTCTTTCCCTCCTGTGGTGGCTGCCCCAGTAAAATATTGTTCAGAGAGGAGTTATAGCATAAAGCTACAGTGTCCGCTTCAAAGGTAAGCAACTCTTTGGAGCTCTGGTTGGGAAGATACATTACAAAGGGGGAAAGGACCGTGCAGAAACAAGGGCACAAACTGTAGGCTTCCTTCCCTTTATGGAAGGATAAGAGGTATCACGCATAAAGGTTGCAGCAAGCAGCTGCCTTCTGTGTTTGTCAGTCACTTGCCTGCCTTCTGAATCACCGGCATGTGTCTTTCCCCATGTTATTTTTATTTTTTTTTCCAAGTTTGATAATTGCTCAGGAATGGCAGTGGGAAATCCCTACCATCTGCTATTTGTGGTGAGAACAATTTCCACATCGCATTAGGTACAAGCATAATCCTACGTTATTATATAACAACTGAAAGTAAAACAGAATGGAGGAGGGGGTGGAGCGTTTGCTGCTGTCACCAGTGCAAACTTTAGCCTAACCTCTGGGCAAACTTGCTGCATAGCTTCTCCGAGACTTGTGAGTATTTTACAACTTTTAACATCCTCTTGCTTTTCTTTCTTGTATTAAAACATGAGAGAACTCATACTGCTTAGCTTCTAATTATTTAATGATTTTAAAAATTGTCTTGTAAGATTTGTTATAAATATTAAAGGCACAGTTTAAGTATTGTATTTAACCTTCTACCTGGTGCCTGTGTCTCTGTTTCGGAGGAGAGAGAATCAACAAGTACAGAGAACTGGTGCTAGCCAGTGACAATTTGTATTCTTTTCTAACAAATTCTCAAAGCAAAAATAAGAAGAAAACAAAGATACTGCTGTGAGCCTAGTTAACATAACAATGACAGAGATTACAAGTTGGGAGAAAAGTTCTTTACCATCTTAGTGTATACCTTGCAAGAGCATTAAATGCAGGCAAGGAACTGAAAATCTGCAGTCAAGTGAAATTCTACTGAAAACAGCAATACAGAAATATTGCAGCTGATAGCAGTATAAAAGGAAGGTATCAGCTGGTAGTAAACCTGAGTAAGCAAATGAATTTATGAGTCTGCTGTTAAAAATGCCCTTCCTACCTAATGAAATCAAAAGGTAGGAGGAAAAGGATGTGTGGAGCAGAAACTTGTGAAGGCTTGTATTGTTAGACCTGAGAAATGACCTCTGTAAAAGCCAGTAATAGGAAGTTCTCCTTAACGTTCACAACCACTGCCTTGTGATTCCTTCTCTATACAGCAGGTATGTTTGTACTGCTTACTTTTAAGAGAGTCTGACATTGCAGAACGAAGTCCTGACTGTAATGACTACAATATGTTTTGCTATACTTTCCAAATAGTCAATAGGACAGCACTTCTTTTTGCCAGTTATGAATGTTTTAATTTCTATTTACAGTTACCAACTTATTTGACATATACTAGATAAATGGAAAGGAATCACTTGGCTATTTTATCTTAGAAGGAGATACATAATTATAGATCAACTTAGTATAAACAAACGATCTTTCTAGATCAACAGAGGTATCAAATTCATTATTTGGGAGCCTACTGGGCTGTTCTAAACTCTAAGAACATGTAGTGTGAGTTTATAGCCTGTCACAATCATTTCAGCTCTGCAAACTCAAACAGTAAAGGTCAGCTTTGCCAGCTCTTTAGAGTGTAACATTATACCCTGCTGTCTTTAAGAATGTTTGAATTCTCTGCAAAGAAATATTATGGTCAGATCCATTCTGATCTTAACCGAAAATAGAGAGGGATCACAGGGGACAGGCTGATGTGGAGTAATTGAGTAATATGGATAACATAATGCTAGATTTTTTTTATGAGGAATGAAAAGTCCCTTCTTACTTGAGCTGGCAGTCTCCTGGCTTTGCAAGAAGTTAAACATCTTCCAGGCTGTAGCCAGTAATACATTTGACACAAACCTTCCAATGCCAGATGCAGGGTTCTGTCAGCCAAATGTCCCCTTACTCTGTGCTCAAGGTGTTCAGCTTGCTGCAGCCAGCACAGCAGGGAGGACAATCCGGACAGCCCCTCTCTGAGACACATTGTTCTCTCAAAATAACCTGTTTTGTGGTGTAAAGTAGATGACTGTTCTGCAGGTCAGCACAGTGTTAATGCTGCAGGGATCAGTAAAGCACAGCAGCCCAACCTCAGTTGTTGGAACAAACTTGCTAGTCTGCACAAAAGGACATACTATATTTCTATTGTGTTTTTTATGTTATATGGTCTTGTTGCTACATCCTCTATGTCATCACTGTACCATCAGCAGCTAAAACCCGGGAGAGTAAATACTTTTACATTCATGTTTTTCACAAGGTCTTTCTGTGCACTTAAAAACTCATAATGGAGGATAGTGACTTTAAAGGTTATTTTAACTACTTTACTATAATGCACTGCAATTTTAATTATTATAATACATTACTATGTCTCTACACCAAATTATAGTGCGTTAGGTAAAGCAAGAACATCTGAAACATGTCCATCTGCTGTGCTTGCCTGCTAACGTATTTCTAATTTTCAAAAATATTTCAAAAGTAATTGCTCAGAAATGGAGGTGGGAAATCCATACTGTCAGTTATTTATTATTGGGTACTTATTACTCAGAGAAATGTGTATGGAGCAACATCTTAATTTTTTATAAGTTCCCAAATTTAAAGACAGACACTTGTCTCACTCAAGCCAGATTCCAGATTCCATTTTACAGGCTTCGATAGGACAGGAGTTCACTCCAGGAATAAATGCTGATGTATTTGCAAACAAGCCGATGCATTTGTTTCTGCACAGACCAGACTCACGCAGAAAGCACATTAACAGGTCCTCATGGGAATATATGCTCAAAACTCCTTTTTGAGCAGGAGTTCTAACGGACAGAAGCTGGAGGTCCCCAGTACGTAGACACACAGATTATTCTTTCACAGACAAAAACAACTTCTGATTCCATATCATTAATCCCAGATCAACTTACCTTCTCACTGCTTCCATGCCAAACACTGAAACTTAGCTGCTGGTGCCCATCTCAAAAGTTCCTGTCTGCTGAAGGGTCTTCTGGTCTTGCTGGGCCAGTGCCATTCCCAAGATGGGTGCTATGATCCTATGCTTGGAATGAACCTGAAGGAAGGACTGTAAGAGAAAGAGATCATTTCATCCAAGCTGTCTGTACTGTATCAGTGCAAGCAGAGATCCCACTTGGACAAGGTTGAGTGCCACCTTTGGGATAACATTCAGCACATCTCTGAGAAAGGTCTAGTCTGGGATTTCCTCCACATCCTTTAGCTCATCTGGAGCCTGCTCTCCACCGTCCAGGATTCATGGGCAGCTGGGGCTAGATTTTTATATCTTGGTGACAACAGAAAGAATTCAGACACCTCAGCAGCTAATAAAAGCTTTCTGTCTTCCATCCATAAATTAATGTACTAGTGTAAAATAAGAAGACTGATTCTTTTATAGCTAAGAAATTAGTGAAGAGCAGCAGAAATATTTGGAAGCCAGCAGGAGATGTACTATATAATTAAACTGTTGTCCTTGCTGATAGGTTATTATCAGCAGGTAACAAGAGATATGCATTGTTACAAACCATCTTGCAGTATTTCATGCTATAACAGATGAGGTACATCTTTAGTGGCAGCATAGGATGATTATTCAGCCATGGCTGCCATTATAGCTGCTATAAATTACAGCTTAACAGTTTACCAGTTTATCAATTAGCTCTAGTGCCAATGCTTAAAAATTCTTTACCAAAAAATAGCTGATTTTTTCACCCATTGAGGAACTGTTTTTAAAAGTCTGCTTTATAAAAATACCTGTAACACTAGAAAGGTTGACACTGTGACAGTTTAAAAACATTATATCAAAGTTGCTAAATGAGCTCACTCATGAGTAGAATTTATCAAATGTTTTAGGGTGCCTTTTTGTAAAAAAAAAAAAAATAAAAATGCAAGTGAAGCAAATTTATTGACTGTAATTTATTTTTGAGTAGAGGGATCACGATATTCTAAACTGCTAGCCAAAAATGGCTCCCACTGCACCTCTCCTTGGCTGCAGTCTCTGCCAGAAGGCTGTGAATGTCAAGTGCTTTGTAATTTTTTTTCCCTGGAGTTTAAGCTATAAATAAGGACAGTGTGGAGAAGTTTATTGTCTCTGCTGGAGAAAGGACTTGAGCTCATCAATGACATCAGGTCACCATCTGCCACAGATCCTGTACGTGCAGATACAAAATATGATGACGCAGTTGTTGGGCTAATGATCACGTGAACAACCAGTGCAGTAGAAGACCCATTTTACATAAAGGAATAGCAACACTGACAAGGTTTCACTCCACATGTCTTAAATATCATGTTAACTGTTAATATGTTGTTAACTCCTATTAACACAATGCCAATTCTGTAACCAACATGATGGAAAATTAGGGATGAACTCTGTGGCCTCTTTTGATGTGCATGGGCTAATTAAGAATTACGGCACCTGTACCAGCGGTGCCTGCCTGTATCTCCGGCAAGTGACAAAGTGGCACTGTCTGTCTTCCTGCAAGGAGAAGCAGGAACCTTGCCTGTCCTTCCAGGACTAAGAAGAAGTATTGCAGGAACATGGAAATCTATGTGTCTGGCATCTGAAAGCTGCAGCTGGTTACTGTCACGCAGCTGCTTTTAAGAGTAAGAGGTATCAACATAAGCACACTTAGGCAAAAATAATTAATTATATTTGTTTGTATAAGCCATCCTGGCTTTCTCTTGAGTCATGTAGCCTCAGTTTGAATGCCATGTTAAGCTATGTCAAAGTATTTTAAAATAAATAGATATTGGCCTGTCTGTTAAAGCAAGCGCATGTAGTGTGCTTTTAAGAACCCAGGAATGACAGTCACAGTAACTATTGCAGGCTCATCTCTGGTAGCCTGTGGCAGAAAAACAAAAAGTATCGTTTGTTTCCCTGGTAGTGTACTTTGGCAATGGTATACTTGCTACATGGAGTTTTTCTTTGTGCTGCCTCTTGGCAGGGTAAATAGATCAAATAGTGCTTCACATTCCTGAGGCTAGATTAGTTCTGATACTGGAGTTAACTGGAGTAGTTGTATTCAGGGCACGTACCACACGCAGCGTAGATCACCACCGAGGGGGAAGAGGGGATGGGAAGGACGGTGGCACCGGGAGCCTGCCTGGGATTGTACTGGTCCCTGTTCTCAGTCTGGAGATTCCAAGCGTCAGCCTGCCCTACGATGACCAACACCGGATGCTGGTGATGGCAAAAGTAATCAGATTGGGGTTTACATGCTGCCTTGTTGCTTTCAGCTTTCTCTCAGTAATTTTATTTAATTTTACATCTTTTTTTTATTTAATAAAAAAGTTCTATAACCTTAGCTACCTGTATCTAACAGTAATAGTTACATGGACACAAGAAATGTGATTTTACACTGGCTAGAATACATATTATGTATATAAAAAAACCAAAATAGGAGAACCTGGAAAAGCAGTTATTCTGCACTTGATATATTCTTCTTTTGTATGCCCCCATGTCTGATTTGCTGCACATTCCTTGCACCATATTGTAAATCCAGAACCATTAATTTTATCTTTTTTTTTTGTCCTCCCTTTATGGCACTTATCAGTATAGTATACAATTGCTTCTTGAACATGAATTAGTCCATTTTTCTCAAAAGTCCTGAAGGATGGAAATTTTACTTTATAAATGAAAAAAGACTGGAAGAACCTAATGATTTTGGGTCCAGTATGTGATACATGGAAATGGATATTTTTTTTTTTTAAGAGATTGTTTAGCATTCCGTAGGATTGTCTGTGCTCACATATATCCCCCAGTGTGTTCTGTTGCAGCTGTGAGAACTCAATGCTTTTTTGAACTTAGCTCTGTAGAGGGCACTCATTTCTTCAAACTAGAGCATCTGCACTGGAGAAACCTGCATCTGAGCTAGCTGACTATAATGACTAGAAATATATGCTCAGGGACTCTAAGGCATCTCATCCTAAGGGCAGATATACAAAGCAACTTAAAGTCAAGATTTCTTGTAGGAAGGAACTCAGGAAATGATTGACACTTGTGAAAACTCTGGGTTAAGGAACTTGCCCAAATCACAGGGAGGATGGTGAGATGAAGGCCGGGACAGGACTGTTTTCCTCAGGGCTGCATTCAGCTGCCTTTGTAATCGAACTCAAGCTTTTCTTTCCGTGATCTTCTGCCTCCTTTTCTATACATCTTCCTTTTTCAAATAAGGACACTCATACAGGTTTTTTGTTTTCAGGAGTTTGGTCCATTTGGTGAACAGAATCCATTTTGTTCCTAAATCCTGTGAGAGAAAAAGGAAACTGTTACCTCATACTGTGATTAAAGATTTAATACCTTTTTAAAATTGTGAATTCATGGAAGGCAGTGAGCATGGGATGGACTATCAAGGTCTCAAGAAAAATATGCTTTAGCGGTCCTAAATCCTCCCACTTCTGCTACACCCAACCTTTTCTCTTTCCCTTCACCTCCACCCTATCTTAATTCTTTGCTGTGCTTTCCATGCAGTCATGCTACTCAGATTCCACCACTGTGTACCAGCAGCATCACTGATTTCTGTTCCTCAGCCTGCACCACTTTGTTCCTGCAGGAAAGCTTTTTTTCTCTTTCTTTTTTTAATACAAAGAGTTCTGTTCACCTCTGAAGTGAACCTCTGAGACTGCTGGAAACAAACTACACCGTGCCAACAAATCTCTTCTGCAATTATGTAAACCGAGCCATTCATGACTCGGCCAAGTTTGTGCAGATTTCCTAGGCTGCCAGACTTGAACACATTACTAAAAAGCACAGCTTTAATTAAATGGTTATAAACATTTTCTTTATATGAAAGAAATGCGTATCTCTGCTAATTTGTTTTTGGAAATTGCTGAACTACTCTTGATGGGACTTAAAAGAAACTCAATAGCCTAAATAAGTCATTCAGTGTAGGAAACTTCAGCTCAAACAATTTCAGCTTGACCAACCTAAAAGCATCTGAAACTGAGTCTTATTGTTTGAGATGCAGCTGCAGAAGGCCCTAACAAAACTCTAGGCAATAGCCCCTTTACCTATATAGAAATAAGACTGTGTTCCCAGCCCATACCTTTGAAATTATCAGTGTTTAATTTAATTTCCTAAGAAAATAATGCTTATGCAATCACACATCTGTGTCTGTTTGCAAATTTCTGCCTCCCTCCTCCATCACATTAATTTTTAATTCAAGGTCTAATTTCATTGAATAATTTATAGTGGAAGAAGGCATCTACAGGTCATCTCTTTTGATCTCCTACCTAAAGCAGGGCTAATGTCCACATTAGAGCAGGTTGCTCCAGCCTTGCTTGATTTAATACCTCTGAGTATGGAGCTTCCACAACTTCTCTAGGTGGCCTCCTTCACAAACTTATTTTCTTGCCAATTTTGTTGAGATTGCTTTTATAAAAAATATTAATATTAATGTCCAAGTAAAGTGTTCTGTGAATATGTCTTCATCCTTTTCTGCTATATCTCTTCAATGTCTTGCTGTGAATACAAAAAAAAAGTTGTTTGAACAAAAAAAAAAATTGCTTGTTTCTCCAACAACCCCAACACTTGCAAGATTGGAAAGTGAATTTGGGGAAAAATGGTTTCTGAAAGAGAAGAGAAATATTCCAATCAGGTTTTATTGTGTCATCTGTAGAAATGTAATAAAAAGAGGAATGAGCTGGTTAGACAGCTGCCATGATCCTTACTATGAAGACACTGCTTAAATGGAGGTGGTATAATGGATTGCTGCTGACCTGACCTTGGTTCCATACCATTTGCCTCATACATTCCAGTTTATTTTCTAAAATAGGAAAGAACAAAAGTAACATTGCATAGTTGAACTGTACCGTGTCTACCTAAAAGGCAATTATTAAAAGCAATTGTCATAACATGTTGTAGGAATTAGAGGAACTCTTCCAGCCCTTTATAAAACGCAGATTTATACTGATGTTAATGACTTTAATACTAGCTAACTTGGCTACAACCTCTCTTCTGATTGTCACCAGAAGTCACAAAAAATTATCCTTTGATGACAATACACATTTTCCAGGGGAAACTCCCCTTATACTGTAGCATTCATAGATGACAGTGTAAGAAGGGTCTCTCTATCTAGATAGAAATAACCCTTTTACAAAGTCTGTCTCTTGTGTTTTCCATTCATTTAGAAGATTTAAAGGGGACTTGCAAAAGTCACTTGCGAAATTTCAGCAACTTCCTGCTTTGCATGCTCTTAACAGATGAGCTGAGAGCCACTCAGAACTCTATTGCAACATGATATGTACTGCCTTTTCCACCTCTAGGTCCCACAGTATGCTTTCCTGATCCAGAGCCTGTGCTTCCATTCTGAGTAATGTTCCAGCAGGCAGGATGCTGGGGACAGTGCGGCCGACACGAAACTCTGCTGGAGCACTGAGCAGGCTGGAGAGTCAGGTAAGTGTCATTTCAACAAAACGACATTTTAGGAAATTTCAGCAAAGCTTTAAAAGTTATTTTTACAGCCAAGCAAGAAAACCGAAGGCTTGGAAACATTTCCAGTATTTTAGATGAGATCACCAGCACTCTATAATTTTCTGCTTTGTTTTTTCCACTCCTTGTTGTTTGCTTGTACCAGAATTACATAGTAAATAGGTCTGGATTTTTTCACATTTGTGTTTTTCACAGTTTATTCGTGGCATAGCAAGTTCTAGCAGACTTTCCCTCTTACTTGGACTTTAATGCCTATGTGTAGCTGACCTTTCACAACATGCCAGCCCATAAACCCTGACCATCAAGGGTCTTTAACACAGGAGGAAAATGCTTGCAAGTGCCCAGCCTCTGTAGCACTCTTCAGAGCTGCCCAACCTGTTTTCTGGATGAGTCTGTATCAGTTGTATTTCCAGCACGCAGTGTGGCCATGTGACCTCATTATAACCCAAAAGCATACAGCACTTAGTACCCCCCCAGGCTTGCACGCAGCTCCACACTGGTGGGCCAGTCCTTCCATTCCTCCAGGTGGGCTCCTTTCCTGAAGAAACTGGCAGCCTGAGGTGGGATTCTCCCACTTTCACTTGATTTTCCCACGGCAACAAGCAGAGCAGAGAGCAGCCTGCCTGGTACCTTGCCGTAGAGGGAAAAACAGAGTGTCCCCAGCTGTGGGCCCTCACTCATGCAAGGCTGCAGTCGGGCTCCAAGGCAGGTACCATGCATAACCCAGCCACCATGGCACCTCCACGACGCCTCCGCAGCCCCATGCCACCTGGTCTTCCCTGCCCACGTGCTGCACTGCGGAAAGACAGGTCCCTGTGCAAAGCCAGTCTGCCTAAATGTGTGGGGAGAGGGGAAAAAGCCAAACAGGAGTTGTCTGAATGGTGTTCATGCTAGTTATGGTACTGAAGTTGTTACTTAGGACAGGGTGGATATTTTACAATGGATTTTGATCATTTTGGGGTTTATTGCAAAGCTTCTTCAGCTTCTTCAATTCTAAATGTGTAATAGCTCATAATTGAAACTATAGCTCATCTTTTGCACTGGCTTACCAGTTGCTTTTCTGCAGAAGTCATAGAAATTAATTAGATAGAAAATTAATCAGCTCAAACCCAAGTTCATCATTGATTACCCAATAGCTTCATATGACTTGATGCAAAGTGCCAGAGCGATTACATTAGAATCTTGGCTTGCACTAAAAGCAGGAAAAATACAGCCTCCCTGATGATGGAGAAAAATTTGGAACTCGGCTCCCACCAATGTAGCCTATGGAAAGCTGGGAGGATTAGAGCAGATGGCAGCAGTTTATGTAGCAGGTGAAGAATATAGCATAGCTAAGTCACACACCTGAATCTCTCTCACATGCTGAGAGAGACACCCATTATAAGGTTTGTTTCTTGTGTTTATCTAATTCATTACAATTAAGTTATTTGTGTTCTGTTGGGAGGCTGGGGTAAAAGTAGTATAGTAAAATAGTTAAAAATACATATATATATATTTTACTATATATGCCATAGTAAAAAATAGTATATTCTGCTTGTTGTCTGGCTTTAGGTGTCTCCTGTTACTGGGAGCTAAACTACTGCAGGGACCTCCTTGTCACAGGCCTTTCAAAACTACACCTCATTAAAGTGCTCCCACTTCTACACCTCTTTCTTTCTGGTCTACACTTTTACCATCTCCTGTATCACATTCCACCTCTCCACACCAGACTATAACTCCCTGAGCCTTTGCCGCTGCATTTTCAGTCTCCTGTCCATGTTCTCATAGAAAAGTGCAGGTCCTGGCACTTCTCAGATAGTGCTGAGGTTATGATCTACGATAACGACAGAGCAGGTCATGAGTGACTTGTCTTGAGCAGGTACAAATTACCACATCCTAGCTGTTCCACAGTGATCACCTGTGGCACGTGTGAGTCAAGTTAACGCTATTTATTTTTCTAAGTCTGTAAAAAAATCAAATGCATCACAAACAAGTAAGCTTCTATCTATGCTGAGCATTTAAAATAAAAATACAGCCAGTGTTCTTTTGACTATAGTATCTCCCTTACTCCTCTTAAGAATATAAAAAGCCATTACTCATGCAGCAAGATGCAGACATAGAATTGTGTGACTGTCTCAGTAAGCAAGCTTATTTTGCCCTTTGGTCACAGTAATGTTGTAGCTTACCTATTTAATCTCCTTCATCCTTCATGATAACTTACAAGAAGTCTCATGTCTTCTGGAAGCAACTCTGTTTGCTTCCAAAGCTAGTCAATATTTTCAAATACAACTGTACCACTACCAGTTTGTGCGAATTTGTTCATCTGGCATTAATGCTGTTACTTTATCCTCTCTTAAATTAATAATCTTATGCTATTTCTCATATTTATACACAGTGAATGATGTAGCTGTGAAGGTACAAACAAAAAGATTACATCCTTCCCAACAGAGCTTACTATCTAAAACCAAAAGTAACACATTGCCATTAACATCTATGTTGTGCCTGTTAAAAGAAAAACCACAAACATGCAGATAAACTGAAAATAGTAAATCATGGTAGATAGAATAGTCTACTATGAGGAAAAAAGTTGAGTGGATTCCATCCACTGAGAATATATTATTGTGTACTCTGTAATAGTTTCATAAAGAGTTTTTTTACTTTAAATCTTTAGTGATCGATAAGGATTTGAACTGGATAATGCATTTGTTGTTGAGCTATCTTCTCACTTATTTTTACAGATATTATTTATATAAAATACTATCTCAGAAACTACTGCACAAAAGCTAACTAAGAGTGTTCTAATAATGTCAGAAGTTTCAGAACAGTTTCCAGAGATCAGGTGAGAGAGGTATCACTCACTGCAGAACAGACAGGTAGTTACAACATTACCAGAAATTTGGGAACCAAGGTTCCCAGGCTGTTTTCCAGAAATCAGATCAGCCTTCAATTACCAAAATGACTTTGAGTAATTGAATCTCTGTTTGTTGACTGTTTTGCTATGAGTTATCTCTATATGCTAGAAGAAAAGATGCCATAAACAAAATTAGAATAGAGTAGGTGGTCCTTGGGAACTTGACAGGGAAACAGTCAAAGGAGATATTAATCTGCAGACTCACAGATAATTACTTATCCTTAGTGTACTCAAGGGTGCTTCTGCATGTACTGAACTAGCTCCTCTGCAGTGCTAGCCTATGGACTGTGTGATGCTCTTAAGTGGTGTTGAAGAAGATCGTTCTTAAGATTACTGAATAAGAGTTTATTCCTGACATTAATCTTTAATATAAATAGTTACATTAACATAAAAACAAGAACAAAGCAATTAATGGGGAGGAAGATGTACTTTTCACCCAGTGTCTTGCTCCTCTGATTCTAATAGCTCCTAATACAAGCAGAATTTTTCAATATCTTAGAAGTTTCTTCAATAGTTTACCATACTATTTGAAACTACAAGGTGAGATTAAATTACACGTTATCTGATTCATTATTCCTAATGTAAGGTTCTCTGGCTGAATAGGAAAGTTAAAAATTTACTTTTAAAAAGATCACTGAAACGGCACCAGTACATAAAGTCATTCATTTACTCATGAAAATGAAATAAAGTAGCCCTGATCTTGGTTGTTAATTTCTTTTCTTATCTCTGAAAGACATTAAAATGCCTGTTCCTTACTCAATTGAGTCAATGAAACTCTGTGCCAGTTTAAAGCAAGGGTTAGGTCTATTTAGCTACTGAAGAAATAAAACTCACTGCACACAACCCTTGACTTCTGCCATTCAGGATACGCAGTTCTGTGAAGGACAACATAATGCCATTGAGCGTGCAGCCCTACCAGCTTCCACTATTGTCTCCTGTCTCCCCTTCCATCATCAATACATTAAGCACCTTTTTTTTTTTTTTAAACACAGTCAACTTTAGGTCTATAACTGGAACACAGTTTCAATGTTTTTATTAGCTGAGTCATGCTCTCGTTTGAATGAAGTTTCATATGCAGTATTTTGTTACACCTCTGTAATCATCCAGCCAGTTGTAAACTAAACTTATTCTACTGTACTGTTAGCTTACCAAGGTTGCTGGGTAAATGAAAGCCTCCAAAAAGCCTCCAGGCATATTCACTCATCTTATTCCCCCTCAATGTTATTTTTAAGACAAACACCAATCCATTGGTGTTTTCAATTAGAGGTGTCAATTCAGTTGCCGTATCCTGAAGAGGGATCAGACAACAGAAAGAAGAGAGAAGCCTCTATGAAAAAATGGAGAAACTTAGAATATTGTCAGAAGACAATACTTAGAAACACAGGCACATGCAGAAACAGCTGCTGGAGTAACTGCAGAAATGGTTGACCCTGCTGGAGAATATTCCAATTAAAACTCCAGTCCAGAAAAGCCCTACAGCCTAAAATTAATTACATGCTGAGAACAACCACACACTTCTCCCCCACTGAGGCTGCAAGATGATGAGTCACTAACAACCCCACCTCTTTTTCTGTTCCTTGCCTTTCTGCTCGTATGTCGAGAGCAGCAGGCAGAAATGGGATGTTTCTAGTGGCACGCATTCAGTCAAACCTGTGGCCTCAGTACTTGCAGGCATGCGCGCTACATCTGCGTTGCTACGTTCAATGAAGTTGAAATATTTATTCTTATAGGCTGAAGTTTATGGCGTAAGGTTTGCATTGTTGGTGGGTTTTATGTTCTGGTAAAAAAAAATCACATTTGACAAAGACTTAATGCAGCATCGTAATATGTATGTGGCACATAGAACAAAGCTATTTAAAGAAACAGCTGCACAAAAAGCTTCAACTTGCAGACAAGGTTGATGCTATATTCAGCTGGCAGGAAGGATTAAATTGCATGAACAACAGTCTCAATAGTTCTGTTTCCCAGCCACTCTGGAAGTCACCTCCCTTGTTTTTGCCACTGTTGTGTCAAATAGGAAAAGTTTTTCAGGCACTTCTGGCAGACACCATCTATATGCTGCTATTAGCCTCAGCATTAACCATTGCAAACTGCTTTTCTACTTCCCAGCAGAAAAATTTTTGGTCATTCAACAACTTTTTGAGATCCTCCTTACTATCAATTTTGTCTGGCGACTGGATCTGGGGCAGGGTAGTGGGGTATAGTAAACGCTTGAGTCCATGCAAATGGACTGCGAGACCTCAAGGAGTACTAACTGTCCCGATGGAGCTTGACAAACCCAAGTGTGCAAATCCATCTGTCAGCCATGCATTGCGAAATTTTGTAAGCCAAGATTTGAATATCCACTTGACTGATGCCATCTACTCATCCACTGCCTTGGTGTCTGATCTGTCCACAGCAAACTGGTGAGCTAGGGATTAGTTAGTTCCACCTCAGAGCATAGTTTACTACTATCTCCTTGATATACTGTTTTAATGTCTAGATTTTCTCTGAGCAGACTTTAATAATAAGCTTCATTTCCATGCCACATAGTCATTTCACTATTGTATCACTATCCAGCATAGCACTGGTGTGAACCACAGCTCTTTCCCAGTGTTCACTAGCAGTTCCCTGAATCAAGAAATAACGATCTCCTGAATGAAGATGCTGCAGGAAAAGTTTACTCACAGCTTTTTAGCTGGAGGAAAGAGAGGAAAATATCAGCATGGCAACTTGCAAACCAAAGCAGCTTCAAGTGGAAGCGTACTAGCGTTATTTTTTGAAGAAAACAAAGCTCCCTGCCTAAATGCAATCTAGAAGTTTCACTTCAACTTCACAGGTAATTCATGAAGCCCTTTTGGAGGGAACACTATTTTGTTCAGCTAATTTCAATCACAAAACCCCTCCTTGGTTTCTGATACACATCCTGCAGTGGGTGCTGGGGAGAGGAGGGAAAGACCTCTCAGTGCCATTTGAATATACTGATTTAAAGAAAAACAGCTATGGAGATACGGTTATTTCAAATTAATTCTGTTATTTAGAAAAAAAAAATTAAATAGAGGTATGTATTAAAAAGACATTCTCTGAAGAGTTATTAACAGTTACGTCTCTTGTCTATGCTTTCAGACAATTTCCAACTAAACTCATAAAGCACAGGCTGCTATGAAAGTAATTGTTTCTACAGCAACATAACACAATGTACCAGATCATTTGTCTCATGGCACTCTTTGCAAAAGTAAAATTGGTAGCCTTTATGTCTTGGCTAAATTCTTATGTGAGTAAGTACTTGTCTTCTCTCTTGAATCCCAGGTATGTATTTCTTCATGTCTCCTTGTCATACCCTCAAGCAAACTTTACAGCAAAGACAGAGAACCTTGATTTGTATGCTTTCTACACATATAAAAATAGAGAGATGAATCTGACTTCCAATTTCCTCCAGAAGCTATGTGAATAACTACATGTTTTTACATAAAAAAACCAAAAAACCAACAAAACAAAAAAAACATGTCCAGAAAAACACAATATTATTTAATGGACTACAGCTTTGAGCCTGCAGTTATGCTTATTTTGTTACAAAGATGTTCCTCACCTCATTACCACATTCCACTTAGATAATTGCCCCATTGTCTTGCTCTCTTGCTTCTATTCAGAATTCTGAAGGGTTGTGCCATAATTTGGCTGATTTTAGACTTTCCCAGCATATTTTGGTGGATTTAGTCTTTCCAAGATACACCTCTCTGTGCTACTAAAGAGGTCTGATTTTAAAGTTCTTTGTAAAAAATAATGTGATTTTTATTTTGCATCATGATATCAGTTCAAAGGAGAGGTGACCAAATAATATGTCAAAATTAAGATCCTGAATCATATTAATCATCCACAATAACTCTCATTTCATCTGCTGTTGATTTGCAGATAAATTTGTCAATGTAATTTGAGAGGTATGTGATGGCATTTTCGACTTAAGCAATTTCTTCCTGTAAAGAAACAGTCTTTACTTGCCTTATGACAGAATGTGCCTTTCACTTCACTTAGTATCATTAGTCAATTAATTAGAAATAATACGCGCTTCCCCCTTCCATCTACCATTCTTCTTTAAAACACAAAGATCTGGGATGTGAGGTTTTTCCCATTGTAGATAATCCATTACTCTCTTTTTCACCCATGTCCCCTCGTTAGAATAGTCAACAGGTGATCCTACACACAGGACAGCCTGTTTGTTGGCCTCAAATCCTATATGCCATATCAGCAAATAGTACATTATCTTTCTCATATTTTATGAGCCACAACGTATGTTTTTTTTTCCTCTGCCCTGCTCTTCAAATCCCACTCACATTGCCACCTGGGAACATCAAGGGAAGTAACCAACAGGGTCTGGGAATTATAGGCGATGCCTGCAGCAATGGCAGACACAGAAAGAAGCAGGAGAAAATAGTACTTTCTCTGGGTTGTAAAAGGTTGAGTTTGGCCATTTTATCTACCAGTCCTTAGCAACAACAACAAAAAAATCCTCTAAGTGCCAAATAAATTAAGACTACATTTTTGTTCAGTCAGCAGAAACCAATTGATTCAAGCAGTAACGATGTCAGGCATAATCAAAATTCAGTGGTGGCTTTTACTTACCCATTCTGCCCAGCAGCTCTCCTTTCAGACGTTCCTATGAATATGCTGGCAACAAGTAATGGTTACACACCCTCATAAGTTTTATTTGAAGTCGAGTTCCTCAGGGGTCGGTATTGGGACTGGTGCTGTTTAACATCTTTGTTGGCGACACGGACAGTGGGACAGAGTGCACCCTCAGCAAGTTTGCCAACGGCACCAAGCTGTGTGGTGCGGTCGACATGCTGGAGGGAGGGATGCCATCCAGAGGGACCCAGACAGGCTGGAGAGGTGGGCTCGTGCAAACCTCATGAAGTTCAACAAGGCCAAGTGCAAGGTCCTGCACATGGGCTGGGGCTGGTTTCAATACAGGCTGAGGGGAGAATGGATCAAGAGCAGCCCTGAGGAGAAGGACTCGGGGGTACTAGTGGATAAACAGCTGGACATGAGCTGTCAATGTGCACTTGCAGCCCAGGCGGCCAGTCGTATCCTGGGCTGCATCAAAAGCAATGTGGCCAGCAGGTCGGGGGAGGTGATTCTGCCCCTCTACTCTGCTCTGGTGAGACCTCACCTGGAGTACTGCATCCAGTTCTGGAGACCCCAGCATAAGAAGGACGTGCACCTGTTGGAGTAGGTCCAAAGGAGGGCCATGAAGAGGTGCTGGAGTACCTCTCCTATGGAGACAGGCTGGGAGAGTTGGGGCTGTTCAGCCTGGAGAAGAGAAGGCTCTGGGGAGACGTTATAGCGGCCTTTCAACGCGGCTTAGAAAGAAAGACAGGGACAAAGTTTTCAGCAGAGCCTGTTGCAATAGAACAAGGCCTAATAGTTTTAAGCTAAAAGAGGGTAGACTTAGATTTGATATAAGGAAAGCATTTTTTACAATGAGGGTTCTGAAACACTGGCACAGGTTGCCCAGAGAAGTGGTGGATGCCCCATCCCTGGAAACATTCAAGGCCAGGTTGGACGGGGCTCTGATCAACCAGATCTGGTTGGAGATGTCTGTGCTCCTTGCAGGGGGGTTGGACCAGATGGCCTTTAAAAGGTCCCTTCCAACCCAATCCATTCTCTGATTCTTGATTCTTTACCTTCTTTTTCATATCCTTTTCCATTTTAAGAAGTGAGATTCCACATGCTGTTATTACAAGAGATTAAGCTGCAATATGCAGTTGTCATACGTGATATAAGTATCTCCCTAAGAATGTTGAAGAGTCTTCTGTAGAAGAGTTAAGTACTAGGCAAAGATCTCAGGGGGAAAGAAAAAAAAGAAAGAAAATTTAAAAAGAGATCAACATTTGGATTGTCTTGGAAGTAAGAAGTGGACTCCCAAAGCCTCTTCTAGTCTGTGATATTCATGCTGTGATGCTGCAAAATAAATCAGTGCAGTGTCTCAAGACCACTGAAGCTTAGGTGTCACTGCAAAGTTTTTGGTTTAGTAGCCAGTCTTTCAAGAACAATCCCACTGTGTGAGCCCAGAGGAGAAACTAACATAATTTCTAAGGAGTAGGATGCTTGTTCACCTTAAAATCCACACTAGCATTCAGGAGAACTCAGTTCACTTTCTGAAATCTCCACAAATTCTATGCATGACCAGGGGCCAGGAAAGCAATATTACTGTGTCTCAGTTCTGAGACAATAACAATAAAATAACAAACTCTTCCCTTTTGCATTTTGTCTGAATTATTGAGGTGCTTTGTAATTTCTTTTGGAAAACATTAATCTTAATTACAGGTTTACATCGGTTAGAGTATAGTACACCAGTTTCCATCTTAACAGATGTTTTCAGTTGCTACCATTAGAGAAAAAGTAGTACAGTATTAACATAAAGTATGAGTTCTCAAAAAAATGTCAGTCTTTGAAAAATGCAGGCAATGATCTCCACTTTTTTTTTTTTTCCTAACAAATGAGTTAACAGAGAGGCAAACACAATCATTTTGTTTCAGCCAAGCTATTATCTTTTTTTTGATAGTAATCACACTGATATTCAAGTAACTAAGTAGCATATAAAATTATTGACTGTAATTACTATTATTTACTCTACTTAAAAAAAAAGACAAAAATCAGATACACAGAGTTGGCTGTGTGTTAGTGAAACTTTAACCACAATTTGGAAATGACTCAATAAGTATCCTTTAACTGAGCTTATCTTCTGGCTGAATGTTAGCATCCTCTGCAACTGTAAACCAAAATGAATATGAATATACTGTGAATCAAGAAATGCACACCATTAGGAGATCATTAGAAATAAAGGAAGCCACACAGCTTTGGGAAAACTGCTGAAGCTTCCCAGTATTTTTTTCCATTCATTTTGATCTCCTGTGCTTGGCTTTGCTCGCTTCTGCTTAGCTTCTGCAGACCCACGTAGGACAATGAAAAACAGATAAGAAATTCAGAAAAAATTACATCTACCACATCAAATCAGGGATGGTTAGGAGGAACAGGCAATTTTTTTTTTTCAAAAAATCTTCAAAAACATTCATGTACTGATTCTGATATACAGTATGCTGCTCTCAGGTCAGAATATAACTACTGAAGAAAACTTATATCAGACCCGTTGCTAGAAAGCATCTGGAGAGATCTCATACTTCTATAAAAGCTGTAAGGCTTTAGCTTATTAAACGGATGCATTAAGCTCTTCTACTTTGCATGAATTCTACTGCCAAAGTGCTTGGTTCTGTTTCTGTGAAATTACAGAGTTAAAATGTCATTTTGTACAACATTCACCCTTTCTAAAAATAGAGTCTGAATATACAAGAGTTATCAATATCATATGGAAAGACTGCATTTCAGAGTAAGAGATACGTACCTTTATGAAGATTGCAGGTTAACTTTGAGATTAAAAAAAGACTTTAGTGAGTCAGTCCAGCATTCATTTTCTTTTAAAGTTGAAACAAAAGTTCATCACAGAATATACCCTTATTTAATTTTTACAGTAAAACTTGAGGAAAATGCAGTGAAGATATGAAATTTGGCCTGATTTGGGGAGACATTTTCATTGACTAAGGAATACACCCACCCTTTCATAAAGGCTGGAATTTTTCAATGTAACATTTATCAAGATGTGATGAAGCATTTGGAGTCTAATACTCCGGAATGAATGAGAGAAACATGGCAAGTCTCTGCCCTCACAATCCTGATTTAGGAGGGGCATTGGCTTATTCCTCTAGCCAGAAAGACAGTGTATGCATATATGCTGGAGGAAGAGTGATGTGCAAGTCAGAGCTGACAAAGATGAGAGAGGGAAGGAGGATAATTGTGGACTGTTCTCAACAAAGAGTTCTGTATAAGAAGCTGCATCAGAGCTCAGTTGTGGAGCAAAGCACATTGGATCAGGAGAGGAATTTGTTATTTTTGAAGCAAAACATATGTCAAGTTGTTGCATTTACATGATTTTTGTCTCAGCTTAAAGTGGAGGGCTCTTGAAACATTTATGTCATCTCTAGAAGTTACTATGATATAATTCAGTATAGCATATGTCTGATTACCAGCTCGGTGATGAAGGAGACCTTCTAGAGATTTTATTCAGCACCATGACTTCAGCACTAGAAAATGTGAAAACAGCACCAGGAGCTAGAAGGTGATCTTCACAGGCTGAACTTACCCCATATTCTGGTGTGAATGTGATTTCTACCACATCTGTTCTGTCACTGAATGGACACCTACCCTGATTAGTCAAAAATATTTTGGGAATATAAAAGTCATGCCATCACTACAGACACTGATTTCACACACATTCCTCAGCTTATGCCATCATTTGTCCCTGTAGGAGCCTGTAGTTTAAAATCAGTCTGTTTGCTTTCATTTCTTTACCAGTTAGAAGGAAGGAACTGGAAGGTAGAGGGAATCTAGGGAAACTGTAGGGAAGAGCTGTGATGCACTGTGATGGCTTTGAATTCCCCATAGGCATAAACCCAGTTGAAAATTCTGTTATGGGTACTGCTGTTACCATTTGCACTCTGTGTAGCTGATTAGAACACAAAGTGTAGCTCTCCTTTCTAGTATTCAAATTTATCTTGAGCTTTGAGAAAATAATCTTCAGCAGCTGGATACCCTGAGGATATATAACTCAGGCAGCTTTACTGACTTTTCTACTCTCTGTCTTCTATTATTCCATACTCAAAACACTTGACTTGTGCATTGTACTCAAAAAACCCTATGCTGCTAACATTTGTTATCTTGGCTAGGGGTTATCTAACAGTACCTGAACATATTATAAATACATGGTGATACAATAGAAATGCCAGGAGCATGTACACTACTGATACATTCACTCTCTAAGTATCTATGAGACTTTTTTTCCAAGGGAATCTTTGTGAAACTTTTCTCATGTTTTACTTTACTTCCTTCTTTTTCTTTTTTTTTTTTTTTTTTTTTTTTTTTGACAAAACCCCACTCATTTCCTGCCCTCATGTAACTGAAAATATCTCTTGGATTCCTAAGATTTTATAGATGCCTGTAGATTACTTTGCATAATTTAAATGACATGAATATTTCAGGTCTCATTTTAAAGTGTGTGTGATTTCAAGACACCTGGGTCGTAGCGAGGACAAAGTCGTTTTCCAGTAGTTTTCATCCAGCTAAAGATAAATGACCGGACAGTAATGCAAATATATGTGCCCTGCATACGTGACAATTTTTAAGAAGAAAATAGTATTTGAATCTTGTCTTGTATGAGTTAAATATGAGTAGCTAAACTATTTCTGATACAAAAGAAGAAAGGAGTATTCTCAAAGTGATAGGTTATGCTTTTTGCTCAGTATCCCTCAGATTTTCTGAAGGACATGGAAGCACCTTTGGAAAAAATATGCTAGGCATTTGTGTAGTATAAATGCTTCACTTACCAAAACCAATAATATAAACAGATATTTATCATCCCTTCAGTTGACTACAAGCTTCTGTCTATGGGATGCAACTTTCCTATGTGTTGTGAGGAATTCTACAGGTGCCTGCCTTGGTGCCAAAAATAATCTTGAAAGCGTGATACATTGTCTCAGGTGTTTAGAATTAGCAAATGATAGCCCTTCCGTGCATTTTTTTATTCATAGTTTGCAACTAAGGGAGAAGAAAGTTTGTTTTGTCTTTTCCAACTAAGTTGCTCAGTTTTGAAATAGCTATTCCAAATGACAAAAACGTTCTCACAGTGTCTGGTGAACTGAAACAAAAATAAATTAGATCAAACCCACAAATAAATGAAATACTCGCTTCAGGAAAAGAGTAAATACCAGTATTTGTTCCATTGTAATATCTGAAAATAATATGTATGTTTACTCAAGGTAGTGACATTGTGACTTTTTGAAAGCTCAAGCCCTCCTAAAAAAAGAAAGATATGTTCCTTTAGGTTATAGATGTATGTAAAAGTATTATGGTATGAAGAGGCTTCATTGCATTTTTAAATTACTAACCATTGTATTTTAAGTTTAACTTAACACTGCCTGTCAAAATTTGAAATGTGAGCTGAAAAAAAATAGTTGCATAGAAGAAACTGCTACATAAAATCCTAAAAATCCATTAAAAAGCAAATATTTATCTATACTGATAAGCAGCAGGGAAAAAAGGCTAGAGAAGTTATAAACTTGATAAGACTAGCCCGAGATCTGACAAGCTTTATCTGCATTCTCCACTGCTGGAGAACGAAGCCTGTATCAGAGAGGTATCAGTATACACTTCCCTTGGCATTCACAACTGGCTGCAGTTGGAGACATCAGGCCTAGAGGACTTTTCCTCACAGCCAGCTCTGCTATTCCTAAATTGGATGTGTTTCTCTAATTAGTATCAGGGACATGTACCTAATGGCACCCAATGTTATCAGTTAAGTTTTTTTTTAAAAAAAAAAAGTCAAAACAAACAGGAATGCTTACATGGACAGTCAGCTGGTTCCTTGGCTTCCTGACGTCCCACACAGAAATGCCCAGAGATTTATTAACAGCATGGGTCATACAGAATGCAATCATAAGACTTTGGTATAAAGCTAAGTCTTAAGGTCTTCAAACATTTAGTTAGGGAAGTTTCAAAAGCCAAGTGGCAGCTTGGGACTCATCTGTGAGAATAAACGTGAATTTTCCTTACTGCTTTCATTCCATTTGCATTCTGCCATGTGTGTCTCTGTGCAGTAATGCATGATGCCTCTTTTGGCTGTAAGACTCGATGGTGCCAGGCTGCATGTGAATGGCCATATTTTTACTGACTTCTAAATTTTATTCTAGCTTTACCAACCACATGGACCTAACAGGGCATTTGGGTGAATATCTGCCAGGCTCAAACTTTGTTAGCTGTTCTTACAAAGACAACAAAGTACATCAGTTTGCAATGCTGCTCTTCCATTCAGGACAAACACGTACCTTCCTTTGGGGCAAGCAAGCGCTAAGCAGTCCTGGTGGGAGAGCAAAGAAAAGCCTGTGTGAAACAGCAGGGGTATATTGCCTTCAGCAAATCAACTATTGTTCAGGCAAATGGGATGGCACACAGTTATTAATAACTTTGGGGTTTGGTTTCTTTTTGGGGTTTTTTTGTTTGTTTGTTTTTTTGTAAGAAAGAGAGGCTATGATTGTGACGCAGATCAAACGCTGTATCAGTCCTTCCTTAGAATGACATAGAATTAATTTCTAGCTTTACCATTCAAAAGTCATGAAAAAAATTTGCTTGGAAAAAAAGACTACAGGGAAACACTATCTTTAGCTTATCCTCCTCTTATGCCTTCCCATAGGGTGGATGTGGCACATTTACTAGACCAGTCACCTCCACATTTATTTCAGTGAGAGGTGCTGAAATGAGTCAGTTCTGAAAATCAGACTAATTATTTTTTAATTAATTGATATTGATCTGAAGATGTGCACTTTCCAATTTGTAAGAAGTATTAATTTTTGCCGCAGAGTGCATTAACTCCTAAACTGTTTCTTTTACTTAGCAAGAATAATCACAATTCTGTAAATATATATACACATATATATATTAATTTGATAGAATAGATTGACTTTTTGCAATGTGGTCATAGGTTAAACTTACAATGTGTATTTAATCTCTTAGGGTTTATCTTGCTTCTTATATGAGCATATCGGAAACACTTATTATCAGTTAGTTACTGTCAACAACATGAGTTGCTTTTGGCTTAACTTCTTGTATGTTAAATTAACGAAGTAAGCAATCTCAGCATGCAGACCTGTAATATTACCCAAGAGTTTAGTCCTTTTCAATCATACTGTTCCACACAGCTTTATATTATAAAGGCACTCAGGGATTTACTTGTGCTTTGTGGTATTGCCAATTATTTCTTATACAATTGCTTTTAACGTCCCTATGAAGTGCTTTTTCAATCTTCTTAAAAACATTTTTGTCTAAATGATTGCGCTGCTTAGTAGACTCATCTTAACCTGTCTGAAAAAATTTTAAATTTTCTGGATGAGTGCTGTGCTGCATTGTTAAGAACTATGACTATCATTTATTTTTTTTAAGAGCTACGATACAGAAACCAGCTTAATATAATATAGTATTGCTTCAGCTCTCATTAGCTTGCACACACAAAATCTCTTCCTTTCCTTTCTATGTTCTGGGTTTGGCTGCCAAGAAATGAAGGAAAACCATCACACATACAAATTAAAGAAACCTCGAAAAATGACAACTACTGTGGTGCACTCACCACTTACATACATGTAGAAAAATGTGGTTCACTGTGCAATCTCATAATTTGTTACATTCCACAAAATACATTCAAAATTTACATGAAAGGGGGAGGCTTCTGTAGCACGCACTACAGCTTTTCCAATAATCAGTTTTCCTATATCCTAAGGTGAGAACCTAAGGATGATTGCTCAGTTGCTGTAAGTCTTACTGCATTTTTATTCATAAGTGACTTAGAGTAACATAAAAGAAAAATAATTTCCTTCCCAAATTTGTTTGCCTTTCCTGTGCAAAAATATGAAACAAATCTAGAGTAGAGATATTTTGTTCTTTCTTTGAATCCTGTTACTAATTTTTTCTGCCTATTGATATGTTTACAGTATTTCTTTTGGAAGTTTATGTGCTGCTTTCTTCAGTTGTTCATTAAATCTGTTTTTCCCAGGTTAACATTTTGGCCAAATTCTCAACAACTGTGGAAATGAAAAAAAGCTTCATTGGTTTTCAGTAAAGCTATAGCAATTGACACATATTAGGATTCAATCTGTTCTTTAAAGAAGAATAAAAGCACAAGAAAAAGTAGAGTATTTTAAACTACATCCTGCCTTTTTACCTCAGGGTCCAGTAAATTCCAGTAAAAGTATCGCTGTAAGAGAGAGTTGTCGATTATAATTTTCCTTTTTCAAAAAGGGCCTGAAAATACTGCCATACTTTACCATTTTGAAAACTACATTTGCTGTTTTTAGTCTTCCATCTGCTAAAAGTATGTTACAGACCTATTAGTACACCTATTAGCATACTAAGCTAAGTGTTTTGCTAAGACTGAGATATTGTTTGTCCAGCAGCTGCTCCTGTGATAACTGTTCTATGGTCTCAGGAGCTCCAACTTCTATGCATCAGTATGACAACAGTATTTTTTACTGTTTAAGTTTCTGTGTTTGGCACAGTTTTAGATGTTAACATCCTACCCCTAAACGCACAAATATCTTATCCCTAATTGTATTTTAGTTCCCTGCTGGATATTTGTTGCCACGGCACAAAAATATCACAAATAATATTTAGAGATTGCCTAACAGCATATATAAATCAGGACACATTTTGCTAAACAAACTCCAGTGCTGACTAGTTCTGCTGGCTTTTTTTTTTGGTGTGTGTTTTATTAATGTCCTTCACATTTTGAATCTCCTATAATTCAACTGCTTACTTATCCAGGAGCCTATATTCTGAAAGGCCTTTTCACTTTACTGCATAATGCATCCTGAGGGAGGTTTAGGGATAAATGGTCAAAGCTAGCCATCTGTGCCCTACAAATGAGCTTTTTTTGCTGTGTACTTCCTCTTCGCTTTACTTACTATGCCTTTAACTCATTAAATTTGCCACTACCAAAACTTGGGCCTTTTCTATTTATTAATCACACTTTCTGTGATTTGTCAAGGAAATCTAGCATTAATATCAGATATGCTCGCATCAAGACAACAATAAATCTTTCATAATTTAATAAGTGATTAGTATCTTGAAAAGACTGATGTTACATGGAAGGATGTGAAAAAAAAAAAGTATGTATCAGCTTTCTTTTCTGACTGGATTTTGCCAGCTGGCAAAAAATGTTCAAGAGAGATCCAGAATTGACAGGCAAGGGTATACAGTCTAATGTATGGAGTAACCAACATGTTTGATGTTCTGGTCTCTCAATCTAGGGGTCCCTATCTCAAATAGGGACCTGGCACTCACATTTCAAGCAGAGCTATTATTGTAAGAGGCCTGTGGTCATGGAGCATGCATTGTTCTCAGAGTGTGACTGACAAATTAGTGAAAGCAGACAGACTAAAAGGAAAGCTCTTAATTTATAATATTCATGCTTACATTCAACTAGTAATATTTATCCCTAAATACTGCAGCACTACTGCTCAGTTTCACCACTACTTGCATGTTTTGCAAAAAAAAAAGGTCAAAGGAAATGTTTAACTTTTTGCATTTCAAATTCTTATGTTTAAGGTATTGAGTGGAATAGCAATGACTCTGTGACCTTTTGGCAAAATTTTCAAACAGGCATTGCAAACTTTACTTTCTGGCATAAATGCCAGTTAGCAAGAGTGTATAGAAGAAGGAAATCCTACTGGGCGACTGTCAGAACCACATGAAAAAGGATTTAAGCACACCAAGAACATATAAATGCATAAATGATTAAACTGAAAGAGTTTCCTGCCATACTGATTACTGAGAATACTGTTTTGAAGGTCAACACTACTCGCATACTCACATACAAGCAGAATAAGCTAGATAGAATAGTACTCCACAGTGGAGTCACCACTATAAAATAAAAACAAGGAAAGCTGTAGTTCTTGGGGGGAGGGAGGTGAAGAGAGAGTAATCAAATAGCAATGATATTTAAAGAATTACCAATTTAAGAATGGCAGCTGCAAAAATGCTTTAGCCTGCCTAATTCTAGCCAAAGACAAAACTTCTGAGAAAGCACTTTAGCTTTGTGGAATAAAAGCTTGAAGACATAACAATCTAAGGCATGTTTTGGCTCTCATCCAGACAAGCATTCAGTCGTATGATTCAGTTTAACACTGAGTAATTCCACTGACTTCCCTTTTAGATCACCAAGTACAAGGTAGACAGAAACATGGAAAGCTCACTCTTTGCCTTCAGACCTTGAGAAGGAGAGCTGCTGGTAACACCTGGTGAACCCTGAGCTCTGATTTCCTAGGCTTCTATGCAAAGATGTGTAGGAAGGGGAAGAGAAACTAAAACTAAAACTAAAACTAAACTTTTTAACAGTTCCTGCATCAGTGTTCAGAATAGAACTTACCAGAGCTGTAAAATATGTTTCTCAGAGAGATGGGAATAGTCATCATAGAAAACATTGATGCCATCATAGAAAACTATTACTTTCTGTTGATATTGGTAACACACAAATGAAGTTACTCTCCAGGTGTGTTTATAGGGCTGCACCTGTAGATAGCATCTGTTACAGTTTCTTATTCTCTCCGAGTACATTAATGTCGTTCTCTTTTTTAATCTCTGAATTCTATCCCCATCAGAATAAATACATCCTGACACAAATTCATATTCAGAGGGGTTTTTTTTTGTTTGTTTCCCTTTGGTTGTTCCCTTTAAGCTTTCTAGGGGAGTTCAGGAATGAAAGAGCAGAGAGACCCTTTAGTGAGTCTGCTTCTTTGACTTGCAATGTTTTCCAGCATTTACTCCATAATAAGGCACTAAGAACATGTCTTTCCTCTAAAACTTACTCATGATCCATGAAAATTTGATTTCGAAATTACTTATTTAAGGGCTCAATACTGAAACATCTATCTGGTTCAGAAGTATTGCTTTCTTTATGGGCTTCATTCCTTTTTTAGTCACTTCCATTAGTTTATGAAATCCTTACTCTCCATAGCTTCTCCAGTGAAAAAAAAAACTTTTTAAAAAAGAAACCAAACACTTCTTTTTTTTTTTTTCACAAGAGTAAGATATAAAGGGAAAAACATCTGATTTTCTTCCCAATCCTATGGATTCTGACATTTAAAATGTTCTCTATACTTTAAGCATGGACAAGGAGCTCAAATCTTCTGCACAATAAGCAACCTTAAACCGATGCAGCACCCTAGTTGTGCAGCTACTTGGCAATTTGTCCCCTTGGAAGGGATTGCCCTAGCACAAGAGGACAGAACAATTAATCAGTGGAGCCACCAGAGAAGAGCAGAACAAGAGCCGTAGGATGAGATTTTGTTGGAGTGGGAGGAGGCAGAGTTCTCCAAAGGAGGCTATAACTATTGTGGCAAAGGAGACATTGAAGCAGAAGAGTCGCAGAAACAATGCAAATGAATGGGTGTAGAGCTCAGCTCTGCATGATATAGAAAGCACTTGAATATGGATCTGAAAAAAGTACTTTTTGAGATGTTGCTCAATAAAACTTCCAAGGACTAGAGAAAGCTGGAGGGATGGTATGATTTTAGAGGGAAATTTGCAGCAGTAGTAGAGAAAAGAACAGAAGATTTACAGCCCTTTGTTGCACAGGAGGTCAAAGAGAAACAGTTGAGGACACATATCTGTAGAATAGGGCAGAAGTACAGACAGAATAAAGTAGGATAAATAATGTGCAAGAAGAGGACTATTGCAGTGGAGAATTAAGATGAGAAATGGGCAGAAACAAAACAATACCTGGCAACAAATAAGACAAGAGCAACACATCATATGCCACAGACGCAAAAAAAAGAGAGGGAAATCAAGAAGCCAGGGATGAACAAAAATGGAATACATGGTGTCACAAGACAGATCAGTCTGAGAAGGATGATTTGCTTACAGTAGTAATGAATAGAAGGACTAGTGATGCCTGTCAGTAGTGTTGAGTCTAACCAGAAAGCCCAGAGGCAAAGGGAGAAAGGATTCATCAGGTAAAGCTGCGTGCTAGAGGTCAAAAGTTAAGGATAAATTTAGAGTAATCAAAACAGGTTAGACTTTGGTTATGGGGAGTTTTTTTGGGGAGGGGGAGTTTTTTGCCAATAGTGAAAGATTCTTCAGACATTCCAGGATACTGAAAGAATTACACATAAAGTTCTGGCAGAGGACCATATTATTGAAGGATAAGCCACCAGTGTGACAGGTCATGAAGAAAACACTGGCACTAGCTAGTTCCCTCTTTCCCACGGAAGGTGAAAATATTAGCACTAGTTTCTAAATCCTTCATGAGATCTCAGTACATTGTATGCTTCTGGTCACTTGTTTTCAAGAACAATGAAGCAGATGAGGACTGCTAGAAAGATCATGAAAATGGAGGCAAATGTCTTCAAGAGATGGCAGTGTGTAGCTGTACTGAGTTGACCCCAGCTGGCAGCTAAGCTGCCATGCAGTTGCTTGTTCACTCCCCACCTCAGCCAGACAGAAGAGAGAACTGGAAGGGTAAAAGTGAGAAGAACTCAGGGACTGAGCTTAAAACAGTTTAATAAGTCAAGAAAAAAGGAAAAAAAAACCCACCAAGTAATGCAAAAGCAATCACTCTCCACCTCCCACCAGCAGACCAATGCCCAAGCAGTCTCTGAGCAATGGCTACCTTTGAGAAATTCCCCTTCCAACACCTTTTAATGCTATGATGTTATACAGTATGGAGTATCTCTTTGCTCAATTTGGGTCAGCTTGTCCTGGCCATGTTGCCTCTCAACCTTTTGTGCATCCCCAGCCTACTCACTGAGAGTGGCAGGGGAGAGCAGAGCGAGAAAAAGAGAAGCCCTTGCAAGCGCTGTTCAGCATTAGCTAAAACATTAGTGAGTTGTCAACATTGTTTTGGTCACAGATCTAAAATATAGCACTAATACCAGCTCCTGTGAAGAAAATAAACTCCATCCCATCCAGACTAGCACAATAGTCTAGCAAAATGTTGGCTGAGAGAAGACTGCTGTCTACTTACTCATCAAAGAGGGATCTCAATGAAGGAAAGAATTGTTGTAGACTGAAAGCATACGCACACATAAACAAGAGGTGGTCGAGAACTTGTAAGTTCAGGATCTGAATTCTCTAACTAAGAATAAAAATACAGTTCAAAATAAGCAAAAAAAAAAAATGGACCTTTGTACATAAAACCAACTTGCACAGGAACTAAACTTTCTTAGTTATAAATATCACATCTCAAGGATTCACTGAGAAATTTATGAGCAAATCTTAATAAAGAAATTTAGGTATATGGTATGTAGGCAAAGACATGTAATTTTAGCTTTCAGTACTTTCCTTTGGATGTAAATTAAATATTGTAAAGAATTACGAATATTTTCTTTTTACTGACTTAGATTATAGCTTCTGTGACAGCCAAAACAGCAAAATCAGCAACTGTTTCTGTCTTGTTAAAGAAAAGGTGTGTCATTTGCCTATATGATTACTTCTTTAAAGAGAAAACACTACTACTGTGCCTTGGATTTTACTCAGTGGTAAATGCTCTTAAAGCGCTTAATTTTAACTTAATTATAAGAAAACAGCATTCTTTTTCCAAACAGGTTATTGTGCATATTGTAACTCTCAACTGCATTGTGGAATAACATACGTTCACTTACAAAGGCTTTAATCCTTAACCTAGAGTTGCAGGTTATCGTGACACAAGCTACAGATAAAAATATGTTACTTATTTGAATATGAGTTCATCCCCTGTCCAAAGTTCAAGCTTCCATAAAACAAGGGTAAGTATCAGAGACGTAATAACATCAGAGAGGAATTGGTTAATGATTAAACAGAGTCAGAAATGAAAAACTAACACTAGCAAAAGGAAATTTTTAAATTACAAGAATGTGTGTTCAAAGCAGGAGAATAATTTGTCAAAGCACGTAAGTAAGCATGCATGTTGTTGAACAATAGTTTGAACGAAATAATAAAGAAATCTAAGCAGAAAATGGCCCTGAATTGTTGAAAGGAATGTGTTAGGTGATCTACTGGATGTTAAGAACCTCTTTCTCTATAAACAATTGGAATACCCTTTGAAGTATGCAAATAGTGTATTTTTTTTGTATTTTACAATCAGTACAAGTTCTCTATTGCTTCTGAAAACTAAGCCCTTATTTCAAATTAGCAATGATTATTTCATTACAATAAAATAGTTACCTACTGTATTTTAAGAAAACCAAAGATCAAGACAACTATGGTAATCACTGAGAACAGTGTTCGCTGTCATCTCAGTGAACAATTATTAAAAAAAGGAAACAAATGACAAATTAATGATAACCCTGGCCCATTATTCATTTCCCTCACCTTGAACACTTTATTCTACAGCATAAATTTGACAATGCATTTGGACTCATATCAGCTTTTTAAGGCCTCATAATACCAATTATGAAATACAAAGCTGGTAGAAGTGCTTATGGACCTAACAGAAGTCTTTTACATTTTAATTTGTAGCTACCTCTTCTCATTTGATAAAAATTGGCTTGTAAAATGATCAAAATGTTTACCTATTGTAAAATGCTTCTAATAAATTTTAAATATTTTGTTAAAACATGCTTTTAAAAATTAAAACATGGAATAAAAACATGTTTTCTTCAGCTGTAGCCAACAAATCAGATTTTGAATTTCTTTAAATGTACTTTGAGTCTCCCCATAAGGCTATTTTCAAACTTCAACTAAATGGAAAAAAAAAAACAACCCAAAACAAAATAGGATATTTTAAAGGATTTTCAAATAAAATCAAAGCAGTTAGTATACAGATTAAAAAAAAAAAAACAAACAACAAAACAACAAAACACCAAAACCATGACAAATTTCAGATGAAACAATATGAACTGTGGAAAGGTTACAGCCTTTCTGTCATACTATAACAAAATCACTTAGGTCTTTTGACCATAGCCAAGTGGTTAATATTTCTTTCCTATTTCATTTTTATATGTTTGGAAAAACATGTTTTATATTGAAATATACTTAATATTTTGGTTTTAATACTCACATATTTTAGATTTCCATTTGTTGTGGAAACAGTAACGGGTTGAGCCTTGTTTTTAGGCATACTTTGGGTAACAATGACACTGAAACAATTCAGAAGACAGGTGAGCTATTACTTGCTCTGACCTTACTTTAATTTAGCTTATCGATATGTGATTACATACTTCTTATTTAACAGGTTTTGGACACACACCAGGGTGTGGCATTGCTTTTGGTTATTGAATGCAGAAATTTTTTTAGTGTTTAGGTTACTAGACTACTTCAGCTTTATCTTCGGGTTTTGGAAACAAAATAATTGCAACGTATGTAAAATATTTTCTATTTATGAGAGTAACAAGTATTTTTTACAAACACTCTTCAGGAGTCCCCTATGACAGATGTAAGTATTACTCTCCTGGCTTTGACAGTCGATGCTTTCATAACAGCTAGGTGGTTTTCAGCAAGTTAGCTGCAAACCTGACAACGTATGGATTGACCTCCCATTTTGATATTTTTACCACTGCACGGTGCTAGCTCTTGTTTTATTATGTTCTCTGGTCCATTTTAAAATATTCCCTTGCAAGTCTGTATGTAAATAAACCACTGCTAAAGAAACATTGTTTCAGTCAGTTACTATAAAAGTGCTGCACATATGATAACAAATAAAACCCTGGACCAAAGGCACGGCTGCAATGAATTAACCTAGTTCTGTGAAGCAACTCTACCAGCTTAAATCAAAGGGCTTGTGACCTTGGAACAAAGGTTCCCAGGCTGTGCGCGGGGAAACCTGCGCTGATGGTCCGCACACACCTCCTCCTATTTCCAGTTGTCAGACTCCACTGACAGAATTCTTAAACGCATCACTTCCCAGTATTAGATGTACATAGGCAATGTAAAGAACTATAAATATATACGATATCTGAATATTCTATTTAAGACCTACACAAACAACTATAGCATTTTATGTATTCAGTGCAAAGTTTCATATATATATGCAACCACAATACTGTAGGTAATGTTATAGTTGTAGGTAATTCATAGAATTTGGGTAGCAATAGGCAGCCAGGGGAAAGATCTCCAGGATGGAAAACAAATCAGAAGTTTGTTAATATTGTCCCTGCATTAAATTGCAGTCTACCATATGAACAGATAAATTAATAGGGAGCCCAGGAGGAGTCTTCAGAATCTGATTTTCTACCAACTGTTTTGTAAAGTGATTATATAAATCTGCAAGCTACAAATCAGTTTGTCTTTTAAGCTACACACAACAGGTTGTCTTGTCTTGATTGGATGTCTTATCAAATTGGTTAATTAAGTCAGTACTAAAGCAAAATTATGTGAAATTGGATTGTGACAAACTATCACCTTGGTTGTGTCTTTCAGAAAACACACCTGAAAAATATTTGTCTGCAATATCAGCTGTGTCTTCCTCTGAACGGCCATTTCTTTTGCCTTTCAAAGAATGAGATGGGACTAATCATCTTCTTCCTATGGTAACTACAAAGACAATGTTGATTAGACAGTAAATACAAATTATTTATTTTTGCTGCTACAGCTGTTACTTGCCTCCACTTGCTTTAGAGAGTGGATCCCCTCCTGCTATGATATACAGTCACCCATTGCTTCATAGGCCACGGTCCCTTACTTCATTCTGTTGTTCGCTGTGTAGGTTCAGTCTGATCAAGAAAGGATCTTGGCCCTAATAGAATCACAGAATGGTTTGGGTGGGAAGGGACCTTTAAAGGTCACCCAGTTCAACCCCCCTGCAAGGAGCAAGGACATCGCCAACCAGATCAGGTTGCTCAGAGCCCCGTCCAACCTGGCCTTGAATGTTTCCAGGGATGGGGCATCCACCACCTCTCTGGGCAACCTGTGCCAGTGTTCCACCACCCTCAGTGTAAAAAATTTTTTCCTAATATCTAATCTAAATCTATCTCCCTCTAATTTGAAACCATTATCCCTAGTCCTGTCACAACAGGCCCTACTGAAGAGTTTCTCCCCATCTTTCCTGGAGGCCCCCTTTAGGTATTCTCTGTGATAACCCTGAGGTTACTGGAAATGTTGGATTTAAAGACCTCAATAAATTGCCATGTGTCTTGCAATGAAAAAAACACTACATGTGAACATGTTTGAATACGTATGCTGAATTATGTATATGAGATCCCTTCTTCCATTTGCACTCCAGTTTCCTGTCTTAGAAAACTGGCCCTGCTTCTAGAGCCTACGTGCTCTAGTTGTTCTCTCCCTGTGCCCCTTCAGACAAATCTCTTTGCTAAGGTCTGACATTTCTTCTCTCTCTCTCTCTCCTGGCAGAAACATGGTAAATGTCCTCTGATTCTTGCAATAAGCCTCCTTTTTCTTCCTTTCCCAATAATATTGTAATTTTTGAGCCTTTGGTTAAGGCTTAAATGTTTAACAACTGCTTGTTTTAAACCAGCTTCCCAAAACACCTGGTCTGTCTCTCCCAACATTGTCACATATTAGTTATAGCACAGCAGTACTGAAAGGCATACAAATTAAGGATCCAAGTGGAGGCACATTAAAACCACAATGCACAGTCCAAAAATCTTCCAAAGGAGAAAAAAATCTTCCTTCCACCCTTTAGTCTTTCACTTAGAGCCAAATCTAATATATAGCAGGAGTAAGCTTTCCTGTGCACAAAAATTACATCTAAAATGACAAATAATATTTCTGCAGTGCTTACAGTAGAAATGCCATAGTAGCAGGGCGGGAAATTTTCAGTATAAGAGACTTTGAAATTTGTGGGGTTTTTGTATACTTTAAAAGAATTGTAGGTATTTTACATGAAGTAGTTGAATGTTTTTCTTGCATTATGTTCTATAAAACCAATCTTTTTTAAAAACACATTGACTGTTTATATAGCGTGAATCAGATACAGTTTTTATATAGCTATATGATTTTATGTTTGTCAAACATACTTGCCTCATACAGCTACCATTTTTATATATATATATATATGTATGTGTAAACAATATATCTATAGTATCTAAATAATCTCTGACTTTTTGTGGTATAAATGATGTGTATACCTACTGGTTAGCTTAATGGCCACTGTTTTTCTTCTGTTCTAGCGCTTATGTACCAAAGACAGTAGCAGGTCACTGCAAGTGGGAAGAAGTTCTGAAAGATTTGGAGCAGATCAGGACAGACAAAGTAAGTTCATAAAAAAGTCAGCATTTCATATAATCATAGAGGCAGACATAATAAATTATTTAGCACTGCACTCAGCTAAGAAGTGTCAGTGACAGGGAGCAGGAAAAGGGATGGTGTTTGTATAATATTGTTTCATGGGTGGAAGCAAAGAAATAAAAGGTTAAAGGCAATTGGAGTTGACCAAATACTGCGGACTCTAGAATTAAATAGTATTTTTAGAGGAGCGGCTGAGAGAGTTGGGATTGTTTAGTCTGGAGAAGAGGAGGCTCAGGGGAGATCTCATTGCACTCTATAGCTTCCTGAAGGCAGGTTGTGATGAGCAGGGGTTTGGCGTCTTCTCCCAGGCAACAAGCAGGACCCGAGGTAATGGCCACAAGTTGTACCAGAGGAGGTTTAGGTTGGACGTGAGGAAAAACTTTTTCTCCCAAAGAGTGGTCAGGCACTGGAATGGCCTGTCCAGGGAGGTGGTGGAGTCGCCGTCCCTGGCAGTGTTCAAGAGGCGGCTTGATGAGGAGCTACGAGATATGGTTTAGTAGCTCTGGCAGCAATGGTAGTGGGAAGACGGTTGGACTAGATGATCTTATAGGTCCCATCCAACCATGTGATTCTATGATTCTATGATGATATGATTTTCTTTCTCACTTTTCCTAAGAAAAGGGGCAGTGGGCTTGGGAGTTAGCTCCTTCAGAGAAAGTATTGTGGGACTCAGTTCTGATGAGTCCTCTTCACAGCAAAGCCCTGCAGGTTACTAGGTGACTTTATATCCTCTAAATTGCTGGCTCCCAGTACCTGGATGGATTGGGCCCTTGAACTTGGAGCTAATCAATGTCTTGTAGAGTTAGCTTTGTTATCTCTAAATGTGTTAGTTAATGTTCATAATTCTAACTCTTGTTTTCTTTTAGGACATTGATGTCAGTTTATATACTGCAAACGCAGATGTGGGTGTAAGTAAACTTAAAATTTGACCACAACTGGTCTAATATGTAGCTTCGTTTCTTTACTAGCAATTTTCTCCTAAGGCAGTCTTTGTCTAATTTGAGAAAAGTTTCAGAAATCAAACCATTTGCCTTGGAGGGAACAGTTCTGTTAGTTAAAGTACATATGACAAATTAATTATTAATTATTTTTCTTGAATCACCTGCTATTAAAATTCATCAATTAAAAAGGTTGATCCAAAATGATCTTCTCAAAGCAAACACTGCTAAAATAATGTTGGCAGTTATTTCTAATTTGAGGGACCGAAAAAGTGACAAAGAAAATAGTTCCAAAGATGATTATTTAACACCATGGACTATTTAATAGAATAAAATACTGGAGAAGTGAATATGGAGAGTAACTCTCAGCATCTATCTGTGCATTTCTCTGCTTTTGCCATCCCTTAGGTGAGCAGCAAATGCCTAGGTACTCTCAAGGATTTTGATATCCAATAGTTGGAGGTTATAATTTATCCCGCAAAGGATGGATTATGTTAATTTGTCAATACAATTCTTAATATGGTCATAGAAACCTATGTAAAATCATCTTAAATGCAGTTTTCATCAATTAATTCCTGAAGAGACTTTTTCATAATCTGTTGCCATGGAGCTCAGTCTGCATTCCATGGGACACATGCATCCCACCAAGAAAATTAATTCAGCCAGTATCCAACTCCTAGCAGTCACCTTTGGTATAAGCCTTGGTGGAACTGACTGGATTCACCGCTGTAGTAATGAATCCAGTGTGCTTCAGCCTTCTTCAGCGACACCGCTTTCCTGACAACATAAACATTCTCAGAAGGACTGTGCCACAAACCGTACCTTAACCTTGTACACAAAGAGTTAATGAAAGATTTCCTAGAAATGATGGGCTGACTGTCTCAGTGCAGAAATGTCTTGGTGTGCGTGCAGAACACAGTAACATTGATGTGTCCAGTGAATCTGGCAAGCCTGAGAAAGGACAGTTCAATGTGTCTGTACAGTTAGCCCTGTGCATGACTGGAAAAAAGGTTGCAAAACATGCACGTCCACATGCACACACACAATCCCTTAACTGAACCGAGCCAGAGAGGTTAACCTGTTGTAATGGATGACTTAATGCCTGGTAATGTCAGGAAGATTTTCTTAAAGCGGGACAGTCTGATATGAAAATCAGACAGCCTGAGACTTATTCTTGCCTTTATTGTTGGCTTGATTGAGAAATTAGTGCCTCTGCTTCTTTTTCTTTAATTTGTGAAATACAAGTAATATTTACTTTGTCTTCTCCCCTACCTATTCTGAATTCAGATCTCTGAATCAAAGCGCTAAAACTACTTTAATAATACTACTTTAATTCCACTATGTTTAATTATATCCCAAATTCCTATCCTAATTAAGTATTTTCCAATGTTCTTCTCCAAGACACTAAGTTTCACCTCATCTTAGCAAGCTGGCTGGCCTTTAGGTTGTTAGCTCTCATAGCCAATCTTGCAAACATTTAAAACTATTTGAATAGTAAGAAGAGATATCCAGTAAATAAAAATCAGCTGCTTTGTGGTAAATTATATCTTACATTCACTTGTTCCTATTGCAACTTCATGTTTTTCAGAAAGAATGCCAAGAACCTATAATGAGATGCTTTTTCTTAGAGATGAAAGTGGTTGTTCAAGAATGTCGTATCAAAAACTGCAGTAAAAGTCAGGATGTATTGAACATATGGAAAAATGGAAACGCAAGCTTACAAAATAACAAGGTAAGTAACACCAACAGTCTGTGGGAAAAAAAGGCAAATCAAAAGTGTTTCTTCAGTAGCAGAAATACCTCTTTTGTTATATAGAAGGTAGAATAGTACAGATGAAAGCAAATGCGATCCAGTAATCTGTACATATAACAATAAAAAAAGCTACACATACAATCATGAAAAAGCAGAATTCAGTGATATTTAGAAAAACACTTTCAGGATTTCCATAACAGCAAACAATTTTGACTGTGCATTCATACCTATGCAGGGTGTTTGAATGTGTATGTACAAATAAAGTTTGTAACTTCAGTATCTAAAGTCAGGTATGCTCAGACAAACACAGGAGACAGCAACTTGCATCTCTCACTGAAGTGCTGTATCTTTGAAAGCTGATCCTACTCAGAAGGCAAGCCAGCAGCTGCACAGAACATAAGTACCATGGAAGCCTCCAGTAGTGCTTTCTGTAGCCATTGACTACACTGGAATTATTCACAGGACAGGACAAACAAGGGTTAGTTCCCTACCAGAACAAATAGATCAGTATCCTGCTTTACTGTTGCATTTTCTTTTTCAGTTGAATTCCACATCATCAGCAAAATGCAAAGAATGTGAAGAATACGAAGAAAAAAGTTTTACAGAATTTATACACAGTTTTGTAAAGGTTTTACAGAAGGAATGCAAGCACTGACCAAAAGACACAAGCTGGGAATCAAGATTCTTCCACGAATATGCCTGAGAGAAATTAGATTATCACCAACAATAAGCTGGAAAGCACTTCACTTAATGCTACTTACATAGCATAACAAGTAAACAAACAAAAATAAAATCCCTGTAATTCAGAATGTATTCATAACTGAATGCATACGAATTGTGTTAATTATGAAATACAAATGAAAGGAACTTAACGAGGTTTAAAGCTTCTTATTGACTTCAAGTGCCTTTACTTTTTGGTATGTCCACCAGAAAATAAATCCTGCCTAATTTACCAACCTTTCAACAAAATTCTCTAAGAAGATCTCAGGATATATGCAATGGAAAGCTCCTCATGAACATCAGTTCAGGGCTAAATGTATGGGGTTTCAGAAAAAAAAGCTGCTCTTTTATTATTTTTAATATAAAATTATCACACCCTGTTAAAAGCTATCTGTGCTCCTAGAAGATCCTAACTCATCTCTCACTTCTGTTGTTGGTCATGTCTGACAGTTTTTCTCATTAACATTGCTTCAATGAACTAGTGTCAAAACACAAGCTGAGGCCTATTTGTCCTAAAGGTTGTCTTAAAAGTCTGTTGGCTATCTCTTAACATAATTATTTCTACTGTGGTTTTCAGATAAACCCAATTACTTGTTTTGTCTAAGAATTCAAAGTAAAAAATTAGAATATTTATTTAAAGAGTCTTCCTTGCCCTTTTTCCCTCTCGTACAACAGTAGCATAAGGGTATTGAAAGTTATCTCCAGTCTTCTCAACAGGAAGCAAAGAGCAGCCCTCAGGAGGACTGGGAAGAGATGGTGGATGAGAAGCTCAACAGGAGCAGGCAATGTGCCCTTGCAGCCCAGAAGGCCAACCACATCCTAGGCTGCATCAAGAGAAGCGTGGCCAGCAGGTCGAGGGAGGTGATTCTCCCCCTCTACTCTGCCCTGGTGAGACCCCACCTGGAGTACTGTGTCCAGCTCTGGAGACCCCAGCATAAGAAGGACATGGACCAGTTGGAGAGGGTCCAGAGGAGGGCCACGAAGATGATCAGAGGGCTGGAGCACCTCTCCTATGAGGACAGGCTGAGAGAGTTGGGGCTGTTCAGCCTGGAGAAGAGAAGGCTCCACAGAGACCTTATAGCGGTCTTCCGGTACCTCATGGGGCCTACAGGAAAGATGGGGAGAGACTCTTCAGTAGGGCCTGTTGTGACAGGACTAGGGATAATGGTTTTAAAATATATTTTAAATATATTTTAAATAATCTAAATCTAATTTAGATTAGATATTAGGAAGGTTTTTTTTTACAATGAGGGTTGTAGAATACTGGAACAGGTTGCCCAGAGAGGTGGTGGATGTCCCATCCCTGGAAACATTCAAGGCCAGGTTGGACGGGGCTCTGAGCAACCTGATCTGGTTGGAGATGTCCCTGCTCCTTGCAGGGGGGTTGGATTAGATGACCTTTGAAGGTCCCTTCCAACCCTATCCATTCTCTGATTCTAATGCTGGTGCTTGGTTCCACTGTTCAACAACAGAACACACTTTTTTAGTTGATTTGTTACCTCTGACACAGACACTACCTTAGTCATTATGGTAATTACTACAGTTAGTTTAGCAATTATGAAAGATTTCAATCTAAATTTAAACCAAAGAAACGTAGTGTAAGTTTCACCCTCTGAATAAAGGAGGTGACCAAGTCTCTCACACACTTAAGAAAAAAAATATTTCTATGTGGTAGAAATCTTTCCTATGTAGCAGAGTTTGTAACTTTGTCTTCTTTCAGGATAAGAATTTTGAAGGCAGGAATCACTTTTCACCAGTTGTTGGAAGTCATGATACTATATTTGTAAGACTCAATGCAAAGTCTCCTGTCCCCTGATAGTTCTGAAATGTCGCATAGTCTTCTTTCAACGCTTCCTAAAGTAACTGCTTTCTTTATGATTCATAACCATGGCATACCAACGGCTATCCATAATAAGTAATTCTTTCCTCCAGGCACCTGCACTTCCCCATCTTCATTTGATAAATGACCGAGTCCTTCTGCTGTCTACTTACCAGGAAAGAAGTCTCAATCTCATTACGGCAACAAATACACTGCCTGGTACTCCCTTATTGTTGGGTTACTCCCCACAGTCAATCTTCAGCACTCTGAGGAGCTGAATCTCCAGTAAACTACAAGAGAATGGACATAAATGCGAGTGCAGTGGATGTCATCCTCCGGGTGACTTACAGACTAACTGAATGGTAAATTCATACTCACATTGATATCAGGATTAAACACTGGCAGAGGTATCACAGAAGAAATAATCAAATTATTTGCCACTACAAAACATCACTGAAAGAAGTGTTTATCACATAGTTTGGATGAAGTAAACTAGCCCTGCGTTTTAAATTTTTCCTGAAAACAATGGTATGCATTTAATATGTTTTTATCTTACCTGATGTCACATGCATAGGCAAGGTAATACCAGGTAACAACGGTGGTCTTTAATCAAAGAGATTTTCCTTATTTCTAGATTTGAGGGAGCTTGAGACAGTCCAGCAGTATTCACAATGGGAGAAACAAACAGCTCCTTTGCTCAGATAGTTTTTCCTTATCTTGGCCATTGTGAAAATCAGTTACACAATTAATTTTATTCTGTGTTTCATTAAATCATTTGCCAGGGGCAAGTATGTTAAATACTGTGAATTTGTCTTTCCAAAAAAATACTGCTGTCTGTGACCACTCAGCTTACCACCCTGCTAGCCACTTTCTATTGGCTTCTCTCTATTTCTTTTTACCTCCACCTATTCCAGATGGATATTCTAGAACCAAAAAAGGCCATTTGCTAATCTAGTTCTCCAGTATTTCTCCTGGGGTTTTCCTGAGAGCTAAGCTGCCAATTGGAAGCTGTACTACATCCTGAATCCCATGGTTATAAGAAATGATCTGATCAGTATAAAGGATTGACTAAATTAAAGCCATGTTGATTTTTTTTTTTTTTTTTTTTTTTTTGGTGAGGGAATACATACATATCCCTGAGGAAGAGATTCAATATGACTAAGACATGCATGAATCTTGATCTGACTTGTTAGTACTGCAGGCAGAGCAGTAAAAACTAATTCAGGGTGCCTTCTTTTGAAGTAAACATCTGTAGGTTGAGGAAGGTGCTTATTCTAAACAAAGTCTAGTCACGTGTGTGATATTTACTATCTAATCTTTTCTAACTACTGTTGATAAATGTTAAGAAAAAGATGAATACTGTATTTTCTCCAACTAATCCAGGCCGTTTGTAACTAAGATGGCTCATAGCAGAGCGTTTCTACGTTTGTTCAGAATGAAAAATAACTCCACTTTTTGATACCAGAAGAGAAGAATAACGCTCTTCTGCACGAGTTATGGACTGCATAATTCTGTGTTCCTGACTTTGCAATAATTTAACATCTGTTTTTCCTTTCCTTTCCTGGTATTCAATATCGACATTTCTGCCTATATTTTAGCAGGATAATACAAGTAGCACTAGTGCAGATGATGTTGGACGTCCTCTGCCTTCTTGTTGTTTTATTGGACCCTGAAAATAAATATTGCTTGCTCATCAATAGAACGTTATGTCCAGTGGCTCCAGATATTTGAGCACTTGTTGATCAGGTACTGTGCAGATTATTACACAGGAGAACTTTGAAAGTCCTCAGAGTTTAAAGTTGGTTCTGGATCAGCATCAGTCTATTTATAGAAAGACTATTATCTGTAATACCTCCCTCTTAAAACACAAGATAATTCAACCAATAATTTCTGCAGTCCAGATTTTCTTTTAAACAGTCTGCCTACACTGCCTGATCAATAGATTTCAGTTTCTGCAATGTCCAACTGTCTTTTACAATTACAGGGCACAGTATGTCTTATCTGTTTCATTTCCCTAGTAGACATTTGGACCTTAAAAAGTAGCATCTGACAGTTTCACCATAATTTTTTAAGCCACTTCAATTTCTGAGTTTACACAGTGATTTAATTAAGCTAGTAATATGGCATTATCACTGTTGAGTACACTGAAGGAGTGTTCTCCTCTGATACCCAAGGTAAGTCTTCCACCCTGACTGGCCCTTCTTAGATATTTACCTATGTGGATGCATAAGTCTGTAGGAATTAATTACTGCCTAGAAGTACTGGTCCATTTGTCCCTTCTTTAACCAAGGAGATGCTATTGTAGTCAGCAAGATGCCTTCAGTGAGTAGCCAGCAGCCACGGGAATCTTAAGAGAGAGCAAGAGGCAGGCTAATAGAGTACTGCAGGTCTATAGCTTACGGTCTCTGTTTTGCCTGGGCAGAAACAGGCGACTGACTCCTCATAATCTCACAATTCTACTCAAAGGTGACTAAGCTGCCAAACCTCTTCCTTCTAGTAGTGGAAAGTCAGGAAAAAATGAAACATCCACTTGGGAATGAAAGCAAACAGGAGGAAGGAAATTAGAAGTGAGACCCACCTTAAATGATAACAGTGAAAGTAAAATTAATCCAACTCACTGTTAATCTACGGCATCAGTTCTTTTTGAGTAGCAGAATTTGGCAAGAGTCTGGATGGAAGTAAGGATATGTCTGCAATTTCAAAACTGAACAGTAAATTTCAAAGAGTACTTCCCACAACTGCAGTCACATCATTCATGTCTTCCCCCTAACAGGCACCAAAGGGGGCTTTTGGAAGACTTTGGAAATTCCCATCTGGAGTCCCTGACCCAAGGTCATAATGGTCTTGGCAGGAGGATTAAGAATGTGAGAACAAACTAGCTGCTTAGAACGAGTGGACGAAGCCAAAGCAAGAGACACAAGCTTCACTGCATCCTTAAGTCAGTACTGGTGTTCTTGAGAATAGAAATACTATACATTTTTATCCAGAGTGGCCTTCACTTGCAGCTCATCCGTATGAAGGTGCACCTTCTAGCAACAGAAACAAAATATTCCATTCCAGAATTTCTGTACAGCATCAGGAGACTGACCAACATGATACTGAGCCATACTGTAGTGTGTAAAGAGCTATACTTTCTTTAAAGGCAGAGAAGAAAAACTTTGCTACTATGCTCTCTATGGAATATTATGCACCTACACTTAAGGAGGAAAAGAAAGCCATAAATGAGTAGGTTAAGTATTTTGCAACAATAAGATCAAATCAACATCTTTAAACTGTTTCCTCACAATTATTTTCCTCCAAAACCTGGAAATGTTGGAAAATTCTTATCTCCTTATCAAAAGGCGTAATTAGGCCAATGATCAACACCTTAAATAAAGACATAAAGAAATAAAAATCTGGCAAAACTTCACCCTCTTCTGAATGCTTTTTACAGACAATATTTTCTTGGTCAAATCAAGCTGATAGTAATCAGTTGGATTTGTAAAAATTGGGGAGAAAATGGGCAAATACAACAAAGAATGAAACATCTGTTTAAGTGACTGAGTTGCCTGTACCATGTCATAGGCAGATCACTACCTCTGAAAGTGAAAAATGTATGGGGGGGAAAAAGGAACGAAGTTAGAACATTAACAGAAATCAGGGGGATTTCTGGGAAATTTATTGAAAAATACCTAAGGCTAAAGAAGCTTATTTTAACTTTAGCATGCAAATTAATATCTTATCCTGGTTCTCTTTCTTCTGAGTCTGAATCAGATTTTTCAGAGATGGATGATGACTATAGGGTAAAAGCTTTAAAGTCTCAGCCAGATGGTGAATGGGGAGGGAAGCATTGAAGAAATGTCAGGAGTTATCTGAGGTGTGGGGCATAATCTTCAGAATACGTCTCTGTGGACAAAGAAACAAACTAATACAAATACCTTCATCCTCAACTAATTTATTGGAGCCCATTTGTAAAAATATGTGTCCAACAGAAATGGATCATAATAGAGTTCCTACCAACTGTGACTGTAATGCTATGTCACCCAAGAAAAGAGTTGAATCCTTCATCCTATTCCTTCAAAATGTAATTTCCCTGAGGAACATAAATGGGTTTATATTCCAGTGGGATGTCTCCACAGTTTTCAAATTTCTAAAACCAAGTATAGACTTAAGATTTATCTAGAGCTACTCTCTCATCATATTCAAATTCTTTAGGCAAGAAAAAGTAACAACACTGTTTCACCCACAGACTTTTAATTCCACAAAGTCCTGAACTACAGAAACTTTGCCCCTGTGTTTCTTTTCCTAGTGACACTCCACACTCCTCTGGGTGTTCCGCTTCAATATATACAGGTCAGAGTTCAACCTCTGCGTACAATTACCAAAACTCTGTAGTCACCCAGATAAACCAATACGTGATATGGAAAATTATCTGATACTCAGAGGATCAACATGCAGCATATATATAAAAATAAAAATATTTATATATATTAAAAACATATATATATGCTTTATTTTACATTTTGATTACTCAGTCTTCCTATGAATCTGTAATTTCTGGTGTTTTGTTTACTCTATCCAGATGGTTACTTTACCACTAGCTACCCTGAACTGATTTTTTTTTTCCTAGTAAAAGTATTTTTTTTTTAAGAAGTATGTTATCCAAGTTCTATTTATGAACAAATATGCTCAACTGTTTTACATGATTATACATTGTGTTGCTTTTGAATACACAGTGGTCAAACTGTAGTATGAGATAAGCTTCATGCCAGAAAATATTAAATTATGAGCACTGTGGTTACATTAGAATACAGTAATATAATAATATAAACATATTTTTATTATATGTAATATAACTATAATCTAATAATAAAATAATGTTGCTTTAATATAATCTAATTACATGCTTTATGTGTTAATTCCCATACTGTTTATTATCAACAAAATTCCTAGCTTTGCTTAGTCAACTAATATAATTTTTTTGTTGTTTGCACTGCACACTTTATCTATGCTGGCAGTTACACAGTATGAACACTAGGCATATAAAAAAAAAAAAATCCAGAAGTAATAATTTTTGTGGTGCAAGAAGGTAGAATGTTCCATCTACAACTTGTGATAGAGACACATTTTAATTTATACCTGCATTTTATAAAAATTAGTTGTTGCTTTGTGGATGAAGGACTGACTCCAAAAAGTTAAACAGGCAAAATTAAAAGATGGTTTGGTTTCATTTTCAAACCACTGTAATTTATTTGCACTGAGTGTTCTAGACTGCTAGAACATGCAGATTTACCACTGGCATCTACAGGCTCAAATACACCTATTTCTACCTAGTATATTTGCTGCATTTCCTTATTCATATCTCGCATTCCAAGCACTTTAAGGTAAGGGCATTATTTTTGTAATGTTCATTGGAGTCTTCAGGAATAATCAGAGCTCACCTACTTCTAACTGGAAGAGCTTAGAGCTTATCCACTTTCCTACATCTAACAGATGAGCTTACTCATATTTTATTTGTGTGTGTGTGCGTACAGGGTCAACTACCACATACCTTAATCCAGAGATTTTTTCATCTTGTGGTCTATGGGACACCCAGGCAGAAAGTAACCAAGAAAAACAAGCCTATTGTCCATCAGAAAATGTTAAATGGTCAGCAGAATAAAAAAGCACGAAAAACCCCATAGTTTCTAAGGACTGAGTCCAGTAAAAACAAAAACATTTGAAGTACTCTGAGACTGGTTCCTAGTGCACTTTTTTTCACAAGTTGTAGTTGAGGAAAACAAAGAACTGCAACTGACTTTTAATATGTCAAGTTGCTTTCTCAAAATCAAATTTTAAAATACAGTGACAGCAATACTAAAGGAACTTGCATTAGTCCCAAGTACGGTATTCCTGTTGTGAGATAAACAGAAGCCATCAGCTTGCATCTTTGTTTATTCAATGCCTTTCAAGAACCTACTGTACTCGGCTTTTCAAAATGAAATACTGCATGTCAATAATGATTACACCAACTTAGGATTTCTTCTACCCCAAACAAGAGGTCTCATTAAAGCGACTAAAGAGAATTTAAGAGAGGTTTAAATTATACTTATGTCATTAGAAAGCTTCTAATACAGCACAAACAATTATAATACTGTATTTAGCAGTGTCCTATCTGCTAAATCATTCTGTTTTAAAGTTGCCTTTCCTAGCTCTTCTAAGACTCATATGCTTCCTTCCGCTAGCTTGAAATCTGTAGTCTTGCAGTAATAGAGGACATTTTAGCAATCCCAGCTTGGGATCTTTGGAGCCAAATGGGCCAAAATTTTCTCTTTCAAGAACAACAACAACACAACCTAGTATTTCTTCTGATTGATAGAGTCTACTGTTTATGAATGGAATTCTGAGAAGTTAAATAAAGCATTCAAGTCACTTAATATTTATCCAGTTAGCAGTACATTGAACACCCCCGTTCTCTCAGGCAGCAATACTGAATAGCAGGTGTTCATTGTCATCAATTATGACAGCTGGGAATTTCTTCTCCTCATTAACCTTAATTGTGACTTTTTACATCACATTTTGCAAGAATGTTTCTTTTTTTCTTATTTTACTTACGAGATACCAAATGAGAGATTAATCTATATTTCCTTTGCTTGCTCCTCTGGCAAGCCTACTACAACTAATTCAAAGAAAATTAGGTCATTATGCATAATTTATATAACTCTTTTTTTCTGCAACAAGCATCTTGCTTTCATGCATCATTTGACATTTGAAATTTTTTACTGACATCTTCAGACAACATTTCTCTCTTAAACACTGTCCACTGCAGGACAGTGACTGGGCTTCATTTCACCCCAGACAATCTTCCTAGCAGTAAGTATCAGGCATATTTGGATAAGGTAACATTCAAAATCCCTTGGCTGTACTGTATTTTTATCACTTGACATAATTCTTTTTTAGGACCTCAGCCTCTAGTATTTTACACCACTAATAAATTATGAAGATCTACCTGGGACAACTTAGACAGAATTCATTGAATTTCTTAAGTTTGTAAGCTTTAAGTTCTCTGGCTATGACATTGTCGTAGTTCAGCCCCGATCGGGACCAGACTACGCAGTCTCTCTCTCACTCCCCCCACCCTCCGAGAGAATAGGGAGAGATGATAGAAGAAAAATGACTTGAGGTTTGAGATAAGGACAAGGAAAAATCCTTAAAGTTACAGTCACAGGCAAAACAGACTCGACTTGGGGAAAACTATTCATTTATTTCTAAAACTAGCAGGAGAATGACACAGGGAACAAGATAACCTCCCCCCCACCCCTCCCTCTTCCTGGGCTTAACATTATCTCTACTATCTCCCCCCTCACCGCGGCACAGGGGGGAAGAGGGAATGGGGGTCGCGGTCAGTTCATCACACATTGTCTCATGCCGCTGCTTCATCGTCGGGGGAAGAACTCCTCACATTCCTCCCCTGCTCCTTCGTAGGGTCACTCCCATGAGCCACAGTCCTTCATGAAACTGCTCCAGCGTGGGTCGTCTCTTCCACGGAGTGCAGTCTCTCCAGAACAGCTGCCCCAGCGGGCCCTCCACGGGCCACAGCCTCCTTCAGGCATCCAGCTCCCCCGGTGTGGGGTCCTTCACGGGCTCCACGTGGATCTCTGCTCCTCCGTGGACCTCCATGGGCTGCAGGGGGACAACCTGCTCCACCATGGTCATCACCACAGGCTGCAGGGGAATCTTGGCCAGGAGCCGCATTACTCCTCCCCCTCCTTCACTGCCCTTGGCATCTGCAGCCGTTCTTCTCAGAAGAAAAATTCTTCACAACAGGCTGGCAGACACCTCTCAGGATCCCTTTTACATCCCATTCACATCTCATCTCCTTTCCACTTCTTGAAGCCAGGCCGGGCTGAGTTGGGCCCAGTCGGCTGCCCTGCAGTAGGCCAGAGGGTGAGGCCTGCAAGGCCCACAAGGCTCGTGCCTCCCCCTCTCTGCCCCCGCTCAGCTGCTTCACATCTTTTTTTTCTTTTTTTTTCCTGTTTTCCCCTTCTTAAATATGTTATCGAAGAGGCATTATCACGGGACATTCTGCTCCCAATTGGCTCAGCCTTGGCCAGCAGTGGGTCCGCCCTAGGCCCTGCCGAGTCCACCAAGCAAAGGGG
>WHYT01016442.1:0-19659 GCA_009806455.1 Tetrax tetrax
ATCCCTCCCTTCCAGCGTGTCAACAGCACCACACAGCTTGGTGTCATCGGTGAACTTGCTGAGGGTGCACTCTATCCCACTGTCCATATCGCCGACAAAGATGTTGAACAGGGCCGGGCCCAACACAGACCCCTGAGGGACGCCACTGGTGACCAGTCTCCACCTGGACATCGAGCTATTGACCACCACTGTCTGACTGCGGCCATCCAGCCAATTCCTTATCCACTGAGTGGTTCATCCATCAAACCCATGCCTCTCTAGTTTAGAGAGAAGGATGTCGTTTGGGACAGTGTCAAAAGCTTTGCACAAGTCCAGGTAGATGATATCCATTGCTTGTCCCTTGTCCACCGATGCTGTCACCCCGTCATAGAAGGCCACCAAATTGGTCAGGCACAATCTGCCCTTGGTGAAGCCATGTTGGCTGTCACCAACCACCTCCTTGCTCTCCATGTGCCTTAGCATGGTTTCCAGGAGAATCTGCTCCATGACCTTGCCAGGCCTCACAGAGGTGAGGCTGACCGGCCTGTAGTTCCCTGGCTCTTCCTTGTTTCCCTTTTTAAAAATGGGGGTTATGTTCCCTCTCTTCCAGTCATCGGGGATCTCACCAGACCACCACGACTTCTCAAATACAATGGCCAGTGGCTTGGCAACTTCCTCCGCCAGTTCCCTCAGGACCTGCGGATGGATCTCAGGCCCCATGGACTTGTGCACCTTCAAGTTCCTCAGATGATCCCAAACCTGCTCTTCGAGTACAGTGGACTGCCTGTGCCCTACCGTGTTGTCTCTTTGTATTACCCAGACTTCTGGACTTCTAAAAAGAGTAGGGTTATTCATTAGCTGTAGTCAAGCCAGGGTAGGTGTTTAAAGCTTGCCAGGGCACCGTAAGGCACCGAGGAAAGTACTTACTAATTAACTAGTCTATATATATATTAAATTGAATTGTAAGAAAAGAATACTGTAAAATGGGCAGAACCAGTCACCAAAGATTATCAAAATATCCATCCATTTCTGTCCCAGAACTGATGCCTGTCTAAATGATTAATGAGTTAAAACAGGTAAATCTTAGCCTTAAAGCTTACTGGGTTTGTGACTTAGGTCACAGAACCAGGTCCAGAAATATCAGAAAGCTGCAAGAAGAATCAAAGTCTATGTGTCTAAACATCTAAACTTTAGACATTAAGAATATGCCAGCTACTCACTGCATTCCATGGTGGCAGTGCAAACTAAAGAAATTATATTGTACAGTGTTGGACTGAGAGCCATCTGGATTTCCAGAGATTATCTCAACACCTTAAATCATTTGCAAGTGCTAAAAAGAACTAAAACCGAAGGTGGGGCAGTAAAATAGTATTCTACACTTACCCTAGTAAGTTCAACACGGGAAATAACCAGCTATGTTTTATTCTTATTAAAGAGTTTGAACGGCCTCTTGCATTAACTCTCATGTACAATTTTTTTGTGGTAGTTGGACAATGAAGCAGAGCGGTATAATGGCCAGGGTAAGTAAATAGGGAAAGTTCTAAATGAACAGAAAGGCTCACAAACCTCAGCTTAATGGAAGATGACAAAACACATATCCCCATCATGAATATCTAAAAGTGAATTGAGAAAAAAAAGTTACAAAACACTGAATGACTGTTTGTCATCACAATTACTTGTGTTCTCTTTTAGAATTAAATATAAAATTGAAGTTACTGAAGGAACTGCTACTGGCATGTTGGGCTTGGAGGATCACAGATTTTGTATGTCTAAACATAAGCAATTACAAGTATATTACAGTGGGGGAGGGTAATCAAAGCTATACAGTTGACTGAAAGACTAGCAATACAAAGAAAAAGCATTGTTTCTTAAATAGAAAAGGTTAACTCCTGCAAAAATGCAACTTCCCTTAGCCAGCAGCTTTGATGCTATAAGCCCATTGTCAGTCAGCTTCTAATCTGAGGGTCAATCACCTGTAGTTCAATTTGACATACAGCAACCCAAATTTTTATTTTTTTTTTTTAAAAGCATTTTATTTTGGGAAAACTATATTACTTAAGAATGGTAGACAAATGCAGTTGAATAGTAAAAGAAAACAACCGAATTCTATTCAACTTTGTTGATACATTTACTTTCATAGTTTCTTTCCTCATTATGAGTCTCTTGTAACACTAGGAAATTATCTCGTACAGAAAATTAACCACTGCTATAGCCACCTTTTTTCTCAAGGTCCCAGTTTGTTTAATTATTGTATAAAAATACATTTAATGATATTATAAGCAGTGCAGAATTCCTTCCAATAGAAGTCTGAGCCCCAGGGAAAACCATGGTTTCAATAATGTTCTGTGTAGTCCTATTGAAAACAGACTGGCGCTTTCTGCTCTCTCAATTAAAACGTTTCCAACATAGACAGATTTCAGCTCTGTGTGTACCATATCAATATACACTAAATAGTATTAAGTATCGCATATACAGGCCACCAGCTTCACAGCTCTGTTTCAGCAATAAAGCTCAGCATTCTTACGTTATGATTATTATAAAGACATTAATTTCTTATTATGCTATTGGTGCAGATATGATAGCATTTATACAGATTCTTAAACCTATCAACCAACTCCTTTAAATCATTGGAACTGCTGCTGGCTTGTGATCAGTTGAAAAAGAATTGTGCAACAAAAGGATGGGTGCTGGTCCTCATCTTCGGCAGGAAAATCCTTCAAAACACTAAGCCTTCAAAGACAACATCCTCTAAACCTGCATGGAAACTTCAGGCAGGTTCATGTGCAAAAATTTCGAGAACCTTTCAAAACCATGTAGCTAGGAACTCTCACATCCAGCCTACTCAGTCCAAAAAGGGTCCCCTCAATACTCACTCCAGTAGCACACACCCCAGTCTGTTTAGCTCCCCTTTACTGGTTGCCAACCTTAAGCAGTGACAGTATGCTACCTACAAAGGAAGAAAAAAAAAAAAAAAATCATCCACATTATGAACCCTTTCTTGATTTCCCTTCATGTCCTTTCAACAAGGGGTTGCCATGCCACTCTCTGAACTGACTCAGTTGAGACTCTGTCAGCCTGGCAATAGAGCAAACACAACACGATGAGAAATCAAAAGCAAGTGTAAGAGAAATAGAAAAAGGTAATGTGGGAGAGAATATAGGTAAAATTAGTAGGAACGGAGAAAAAGTCCACTCCTCTGGATAAAAGGCAGAGGCCTTTAGTACAGAGAGCTCCTCCCAGAAGGTCTGTCACACTGCAGGGTATTCCCCAAAAGGCAGGTTGAGGTATTACCTAACCTCAAGGGCAATGTATACCATGAAGCAACAAAGTTGCAGCAATTATATATGTTAATGCACTACTTATCTACCTTACTAGGCCTCCCTTTTTGCACAGCATAGCAGAGATTTTCAATAAATTTTCTATAAAGCTCCTACTGGCCTTAAAGTCATCAATAACTGGATACCATAGAAGACACAAGCATGCTCCAGTGGAAAGAGCACAAGACTAGAAGACAGCAGGAGAAGGATCTCTTTCTCTATCTGTTACTGACCTCTGACTCCCTCTTTCTCTGCCCCCAGCACGCACAAGCCTGTAGCTCATCAGGACACGGACTTGTCACGATGCTACATCACTGGTTTGAACCTCTAGACTACCACCGGCACACTCCCAGAAGTCTTTCCTTCATACAGTGTTTTAGCAGCCTCACTCTATGTGGACAGATAACCTGAAATGAGATGAGACAGAAAGCATATGTGGAAGAAAAGGTATTTAACTACATATGACTTTAGAGTCAAACATCAACTTTTTAGCACACTGTAATTTTGTAAATTACTTAATAATGATTGAGAGTTTTCTCTAGAAGAAATATGAATTTAGTTTCAAAAGCACACTGAAGATTCAGATGCAGAATATGAGTTTTCATTAAAATAAGCCTTTAAAATTGTCTCAAGTGTTTTTTCTTTGATTTTTTTTTTGTTTGGGTTTTTTGTTTGGTTTTTTTTTTGGTGGGGGCACAAGGGGAAAGGGATATATGGGAGGGGAAGGATTAAGTGCATACAATATACTTGAAACATATCCAGAGCATTTTTAAAGCTGAAAACAAAGGCTTTTCAGAGATACATTTTGGGGACTGAAAGGAGAATTGATACAGAAAGCTAACCTGGCATGATTTTAGGGGATATATCTAAAAAGCCTAATCATTGATAATTCACAATTTGTGAGCCTGGTGGGATTTCATGCAGAGCACTAGCCTCACTAAGGTAATTGGTGCTATTGAAACAACACTGGCTCAGCAGCATGCTGCTTTCTTCCTCGCCTCTGGGCACAGGAAGGATCAATATTTGTTAGGATTGCTTCTTGTTCCAACAATGTAAGATTTACAATACTTGCTAGGATTCTCACTTTGTCTTCACACAACTCATCAGTGGAACCCAATTACTAACCTCAGACAAACAACATTAACATGAGCCTCTATGCTTCTTTATTGCCCTTCATCCAAGTCTCATTTCAGGGTCTTCAGGCAGTGCCACTATAACAGATACTACACTTTAAAGTGTGCTCCAAGGAATAAATTTTCAGTCTTTCATTACTCGTACCTTGATTTACTTCATATCATCTTGCCGCTATAGACAAAGATAACACACTGTAAATTACAGCCATCCTGTCTTGTAGTTTCAGAAGTAGGGGGAAGGCAGGGAGTGATGCTTTTGCGCTACAATTAGCACTGGGCACCAGAGCTTCATTGCTATCATCACTAGCAACTGAAACTTGTTCTATCAAAGATGTAAAGATGTTATTTCATATAAACTAATTTTCTAAATTGCTTTATATTTATTTTGCACCCTGATAAATGAGAAAACCTACAGTAAGATAAAAATACATATTTTTATATTGTTTATTGCATTAACTTAGGATAGGTAATCTCATTTAACTTTACTCATGGGGCTATTTCTGCAAATTTTTCAGTCCTGATGTCTTAATAACAGAGTGACCTCCGATAGTTTACTGTTCATTACATTCTCCTTCAAGCTCAGTACACAGAAACAAAACCCCAATCTGGATAATTCTGTTTCAAATGCTTTAACTGTTAGTGCATAGCTGGCAACAGAAGGCTTGCAAAACAGTCATTGGAAAAATTCCTTCAAGTTAGCTGTTGCAGTACCCCCTTATTTGTCCTACAATTTCCTCCATCCTCCATCCTATTCCAGTGGCTGATAACTAAGAACATTAGTTTTATGCGACTTGTCAAGCTCAAATGAAAAGAGAGCTAACTTTAATGACACTGCAATTAATCGCCCCAATAGACAGACAGCTAAAAGACAAGATATTGACTTCATTAAGGATAATGTATTATGTCATTAAGTTGGTAGGGTCACCTTGTGTATCATATATGCTTGCTAATATATTGGCATTTTCCTCAAATAAGATAAATTCAGATATGAGTGATAAAGCTGATTAGAAAATGTTTAATCTAAAGAGGCTAGTTTCCTTATATTCCACTTTGCAGCCCCAAGTATAAGTGGACTAGTAAGAAACCCATTATAGATTCAGGTTTACCGCAAATAACAAGTCCTAGCAATTTATAACCTTTCTGGTTTGTTTTTGGTTTGTTTTCTTTTCTTTTCTTTTTAGTGTGTCTTTTTTCTTCCCCCTCAAAGCTCAGGTATTATTTGCCCAGACCATATTTCAGATTTGTTTTTAAATGTATATTCTTTAGTACATGTAAGCTTAAAATGACTACTACATGCTAAATCAGTAGTTTTGCGTGAGGGCTTAACCCTTTACAAGTCAGGAGTTTGAAATTAGTTAAATTTAAAAGACGTACTACAATAATGAGCTATTATAAAGCTGATCATTCCTTCTAATTAAGAAACCTCTCTTTTTAGCTTCATCTAAAGGCAGTTTTGTTGGGAAGATTTTTTTTTTTTTTTTAATCAATACCATGGAATATTTGCCAAGTAAGATATAGCTGAAAGCAATTTGTGCCACTTAACATCACACAAATAAACCAGGTTTTTATATTCCCTGCCTTCCTCCTCATTTCCATAAGATACACTGAGCACGCACGTTTCTCTCACCAACGCTATTTTTTCAGGTTTCCGAGTAAACACAGACCTGCTCATTTCATTACACTAGTGGCTATCTGCATGTTGCAATTTTGTAAATTACTTAATAATGTAATGTAAACTGAATGTAGTAAAACTCTTTTATACACATCGTCTGCCCATTCCACTACCTGCTTCAGTAACCTGAAAAACAAAAATTAACAGTGCACTGTTTATTTTAAAACTTCTTCACTACAAGATTATGCTACTCTGTTTAGATTTACATTTCTTAAAGAGCTGTCAGATGCCAGACCTATTTATTCAGATCTGACCTAATAGTCCATGTAAATCTTTTATAATCTTATTTACTATCATACTTCAATTATTTTTTTAAAATAAGTTATATTGTGTGCGTAAGACCAGAGTAAAAAAAAAAAAATCTACGGATCTGCTTTATTCAATGAGTAAAAAAGTGATATTTTAAAATGAACACGATTGCCTGTTGCTATTAATTTATTTCAGCAGCTCCTCAAGAAAAAAAAAATTATACTCTGGAGGATAACAGTCTGTTAACGGTCAGTTCGCTTCAACACTACTGTAGGCAACACACATGACCTCCTTGAAAAGAACAAACTCTAATTAGCATCGCCTACAATTCCTCTTTCTAAACCATACCTTTTAACCTGTACCCCATCTTTTCCAATATTTCCATTAAGGTTGTCAAAAGCAGAAGTTTGGGAACCTTTCCTTGTGACCTTGGCATTTCTTCTCAGGCTTAACATATTGGCATTTTTTCCTCTGACTGCATCGCTTCTCATTTGTCATGATTATTGTTGAATTTTTCAACTGTCATTCCCGAACGTAAATCAATGGTTGTCGACTTCCCCTTTGTCATATCTGCACTGCCAACAGCCTTTCCCTTCTAAATGAGGCTTCCTCCCTTTCCATCCATTAAAAAAGGCCTGTCTTTTGGAGAAGTCAATCCTTTGTTAGGTCACTCCATTTATCATTCTTCCAATCAGTACCTGACACACTTATTCAGCCAGGTCCTCAACCACACAATCATTGTTCATTTTGGGAGGGGGAAGAAGCAGAGAGAGAGAGAGAGAAGGGGGTACTTTATTTATGCATGGTCGTTTTTGCCATCCATCTTGACCAGTTTTGTATTTTTTATGTCCTTGTATCTTTAGGGTCCTTACTTGCTTGAAGGAAATACCAAATTCAGAAAAAAAAACCAAACAAACAAACCTCACACTCCACATCCACAGGGGAAAGGGGGTAGAAAATGCCAACAAAACATTTTTGCTGTATTAATAATTAAAAGAAACTAGATGAGAAGAATGTAACATAACAAATTCAGTTCTGTTACAAAGGGGGGGTCAAAAAAAAAAAACAAAACAAACCCAAAACAAAAACATAAACCTAACTGGAACAGAAATAGTAATGGATTGCATGACCTTTTTGACAAGGTTTAAGTCATATAAAGGTATATTACAATAAAACCAATTTCTAAGCAGAATATTGGTTCATAGTGACTTACAGAAGCCTTCAGGACATGACTTGCTCAATAAAGAAAAGGAAGTTAGTATGTGTTATTTATGCGGCTACAGTCACGTTTGGTTGAACAGATTCAGAGTTTCAGTTCCCTCTACTAATATTTCAAATAGGCCCACAAATGATGTTATTAAAGTGCTTTTGTCATTGCTGGATATTAGGTGAAAAACGTTGAAGCTTATTAGAGCTACCCACAAAAGCAACTAGTAGCAACTTGCTTTTCTACAATAATAGCTTTTTATTATTGTTTCCCGTGTCAGGTTAGAGATTAGTCAATACCTAACATCTTGCTATCAGGCATGCCTGCCTTCAGATTTTTAGGGGCATGACAAAAGAGAAAATCTCTACACCAGTTTCCTAAGACATATCCTTCAATGCAGTAAACTAAGCCAGAAGTCCTGATGCTGAACTGCTTCAATTATAGAAACACTGCCCTGTATCATGTGCAGGTCTAGGCCTTTCCTGTTAAGTAACACAAATGGGCAAAGAGTGCATTGGACATCATGCAAGGGCAATTTCTATCAGAAAGTCAAATGGAAAGATGCAAGCTCCTACTATTGTTGCTACTTAATGTGGCAGAGTGCTTTATACCAGCTCAGACATCTATGTTCGGCTAAAACCCTAAGCGGGAATAACTAGCAAGAGCAGCACTTACAGGCTGGAGCAACCTAGACAGCAAGTACGACTGCTAAAAGTTCAAACATTCGGCAGACCTTATTTCATTAACATTCAGTAAATATTTTAACCTGATCCTTTACCCCAGCTAGAAAGACACAGCTTAGTTCTATCTTCTCCCATATTTCTAATATGTGAAAACATAAATTCAGGTAAACTAAGCAGCAACTATTCTCTTCTAAGATCTTACCAATGGAGGACTCCCGGAAAACCTTGAAAACCCTGCTGCCTTCTACATCACAATAAGTGAGGCTTTTCTTTACAGGGTCTGAGTCTTTATCAAAGCCATAAAGGAGACACAAATCAAGTTAACGCATCTTTTGCTTCAGTATCACACGCTACTGTTTTCTGCATGTTTTCTCTACAACAACTGATACGTTTGACCCATCCTCACTATACCGTGGGACACATAGATACACACACATATACGGATATACATATTTGGACGTGGCACTTTCAACACCAGAAAATTGATTCCTTGCATGCTAGGAGTTACCTGTTCCGAGGCGCAATTTTTACTGTCAATGGAACTCATATGGAAGAAATAATTTTGCCTAGAAATAAGCAATATTCCCCACACAGGATAACAACAAATATGCAACATTTCTATCAAAGTTACGTATATCATGGTTTCTCAGACTCTAGTTTAACCACCAATTTCTTCATTCAAGCCTTTAGTTAAACACATAGGAGTGCCTAAATACTTTAAGGCTATGCTGATTAATAATACACAAACTCCATATATGACCAGCATTATGATACAATCCCAAATCCCTTTCGGGTTTAGGATACAACATTACAAAAGATAAGCCAGTATTTGCTCTCCTTTCTTTAAGGTCAATACATTTTTATGTGTAACCTTGCTGCAGAGAGGCAAAAGTGATTTCAACAGTTCCTGCTGTACTTTAAAACTTTGCAATATTGTATCATCTCACAATTTTGGAGACTTATATCCAAGTTAGCAAAATACAGCCATCTAAATACCAGCACTTACATTTATCATTAAATACATTTTACTAAACAGATAACTACTAGCACTATATATGGTGCTCTAAGCTTAAGATGTCAACTAATTTGATTTATTCTTCTCTTCATTGCACTTTTATCTTGCTTAGTAAGATATTTTATTCAGATACTCCTGAGGTAACAAAGGCAAAAGCTTTTCTGCGGTATGTTGTAGAAGCTTTATTTATTTATTTAATCTGTATAAGGTAAGGGGTCATTTCCTTGTGAAAAGAATCAAATACAGCTGATAGTGTTTTAAATCATATCATGCAATCCTAGTCTTGTCCAAGCAACAGATTTGCAGATAACAGCAGCAATCTTCCTAAAGTGTAAAAAACCAGTGACCCTTCTGGAATCACAAAGTGACACAAAGAGGTGTTATTTGCAAACCAAAAGAGCTATTAATATACAAAACAGTAGTACAGATTTTTTTAATGTATAAGGAGTAAGGAAAAACAAGCAGAGGTTGCAGTTCTAGCTCTAACATCGCTGTTTTGTGTCTAGCAAATACAGCACATTTTATTGCATTCATTCATTTCTATTTTGGACTTTTACTGACTAAAGAAGAGGAGGAGAGAAAGTACTTGGCAGGAAAATGCTGCTATTCAAACTCTGAAGGGATGTTCTTTTTTCTTCGTTTCGTCCAAGAAGAAAACTTGAACATTCATGCATTTGCTTAGACTATATATATTGTAATGTACTCATATGCACCAGCAACAGACACTACAGGAAAATTGCCTGGATAAAGAAATACAATCTGTAAGATCATCTCCCATTTAAAAGCTCACAAAATATCTAGTAAAAGGCATAAATTACTGTAATTTCCTCATTTATTTAGCTTGGGAACTTTACATTAGGTGCTAATGCGAGAAGGGAGAAGTGAAGACTCTTATTTGATTTTTTTCATTATATAATTTGAAATTGCATGCATTAAAAAAAACCCAAGTGCCCTTTAGGTCCAGCACTGAGAATCCTTAAGACCTGGGGCTATCACAGAACCCCAAGGCATACATGTTCAATGTTTAATAAATTTCTAAAATACAGTAATTAACATGTTGATTTTCAAATGCAAACAATATACTTTAAAAAAGTCTAAAATGCCTAGCAACACTCTAGATTTTTCCTTCATTCTGATATATTCTCAATTTTCTGCTGTTGTTTCAACAAAGAAGTAGTAACAATGCTTACAACATTTTAACTGGGAGCCTTCTACTTCAGGAGGTAATACGTTTTTGGACACAAGATATTAAGACCAACAGATATAGTAAGAACACTATGAGAGCAAGCAATTACATGGATTTTTAGTCTCTGTATTATAATTATGACATAATTGTTTTCTATTAATTAGATACTAGGTATTTGTAGATGAAAAATGAATTCTTCCACTCAACACATTGCAACAGAAATAAAATAGGAAAGCACGTTAATGCTTCAGTTCATACAAGCCCTTATTTGAATAAGTTTGTCATTACAACTGAGATATAAGTCAAAATCTGGAACCTCATGGTCAAAAACTGTGACCTTTGTTTCCTTTTCTATTGCACATCAGAACTGCTAACTTGCATTTTATTTCAAACAGCCTCAGTAGCATTCAGAACAAGTTCTGTGAAACAACAGCCAGAAACTTAATTGCATTTAGTAACTTCAATCACAATTATAAACCAAGTAAAATCCTGAAAAGTGTTGAAATCTACCTAAAAATATTTCTTTGTAGTTTTCATTTAGCTCAGTATTTTTCAAGATCCAGTTGGATTAGAATTTCTTTAAGATGCAGTGTGCATTTTCTGAACGTCTGTGCACAAGTTGTATCTTCCTTTTTATTTGCATTTTTCTATTGAACACTATTTCTTCAGAAAAGTTAAGGCAACATATAGAAAAACAGTCCATACTATACTTTTTCAAATGCCATTTTACACAGCAGCTATGTAGCACAGCACCTTTTCATGTGTTATCCTATACCAAATATGTACCATACAGATTTTTTTAATTTTTAGATTTTACTTTTAAAAATTTCTCCTTAAAATATATTTGGAACATGATAACAGGGAATAGTATTTGAAAAATACTGATTTTATTTTAAAAATGTGTATTGACAGTTACTCAGGGGTTTTTGCTAGAATCTTTTAAGATAAAAATAAATTTTCCAGCATTTGTGGAAAACCTTTAAAATCGATAGGTGCTACCATTTGCGTGGCACTGCACTAGTACCAGGTATAAATCATAATGCTGTATAGCCGAATTAATCTCAACATGTAAAAAATTTTCAGGAAAAATTTTTGGTTAGGTTGATAATCAGATTTATAAGCTAATACTTTATGAATGGTAAAAAAAAAGACCTCTGAGACAACTAATTTTAGTTCAAACACCAAGTTCTTTCAATGCTAACACATGGACAAAGCTGCTTCCATAACAAAACCATTTCTGCCTCTCATAGCAGTGATGGGCCAGTACAGTTACACAAGATGGAAGTGAAGGGAAGGTCACAGGGCTATGTGGTACATTTAAAAATGCCAGAAATAGATGCTGATCATCTCGTATTTCTTTTTCAAAAAAAGCCTCTAATCAGTTCTAAATTTCTTAGACAGTTCGCTTTCTTGCTGCACCTAGAAATGTGTCATTTGTCTATTTAAAAACATAACAGCTCACCACCCCTCCTCACTGGCTTTCATTGGCCTCTCTTTTTTTCCCGTTTAATGTCTCTAACTTTATGCCATGTTCTTTTCCTCTTTCAGCACGGCTGAGCAAGGCTGACAGGCGGATTCCTTTGCTTTTCAGGGTATTAAAGCCACTTTCCCGCTCTGACAGCCTGTTCTACTCTGCCACCTTATAGCTCTGGCTTCACACTTCTCTGGGCAGCCACTGCTTCTTGACAGACCACTGTCACTTCCCATCATCCTCTCTGTATATCCTGTTCTCTCCCCCTCAGCACGCATCCCGACTTTCCAACCAATGCAATTATTTTTTTTGACAAGCCATCCATCAGCTTTAACTTTAAAAGCACTTTCTGCTGATATCCATTGTTAAATCCCTTGCTTTTTATGGAGCTTGCATGAGAGAATATGATATCAGACATTCAAACTACCAAACCATGTAAATTTACTTTGTTCTCAGCTATGTTTCCAATTTCACGTCCAATTTTTCGGTACATTATGCGTAGTTGTTGTGCTTAATATGATGTTGTCAAATCCCATTAAAGTTCACCGCATTGCACGGCTTTAAAAACAGGTTACAATTTGCATTCTATAAAGAAAGGAAGGAGTGCAGTCTGAAGTCAAGCTGAATCTTATTAAAATTATCTGTTCAATTGTTACATTTGTAGATGGAGTAATTTTGAGGCATTAGCTGAGACACATATGAAAATGTCAGTGTGCCAACTAATGACAATGAAAGCAAAAGGAATATATCTGTGAAACTCAATAAAGCTCCTTTGCTGGTGACATAAATTTGATGATAATCCGAGGAAATGAATAAGGGACCATCCAGTTTGAATAGGAATTACCTTTTCTATTAAATCACTTTGCTGTATTTCCACTTGGCCTACATCTTGGTCCTATGCCACAATGAGTCTCTCTCAGTGGACTAAAAAAATCCCTAGAGGAGTAAAATTCTCTTGAGGAATATCTTTCATGTAAGCCTCATAACCAATTTCAGATAGACACACTTAAAAACCAAGGAAAGACTTAGCCTCTCTCCCTACGTTTTCTGTATATAAGGGCAGATGAAACTATTTGCTAACGTACAATCAGGAGACATGTCCAGTGATAAACACCCCTGTGCTCTCCATGCTCTCTTTTAAGCACAAAGGTTTGCATTCTTACACAGAGAAAGATAAAGCTATATAAATAGATACAGGTACAAATTAAAAGCTCAAACTGTCAAAATTCTTGGAAAATTCATGTGAAAGACAATTTTTTAAATAGTATATTTTAGTATAGCAGCTCACAAGCCTTTAAATCCTACCCTTGGTGTTTGGTAACCTGTTTTTTTCCTTGTAGCAAGAGGACAGGTGACAGCCAGCAATAAGTAAAGCTTCTGCAAGTGTCTTTCAGTTACCGCTGTGTATTTTTTACAATTCAATACCAATCAAAAGCTGCTATAAGTATGCAAACATAGCATGCTGCTCAAGTTGCATCAGTGAAGTTACTCTTTTGACTATAACAAGATAAATAAGTCTGTCATATCTAAGCTCTCACCCTCAGGTAAAATCTTCTCTGACTTACCCTGCCATTTCTTAAAAGCATGTTAAGAGGTAAAGTTCAGACTTCTGGAACTTACTTAAAGCAAAAAGGCAAGGACAACATTAAATGAGGCCAGCAACAACTGTTCAGTCAATAGCCTCAACACAGATGCCTTACAATGAAATAGCACCCTATAATCCCCAACAAAAGTAGTGAACGAAAAAGATTTGCTTGTCTAGAAATGCTAATCCAACTACGGATTATCATGATTTATCTTTTTCAGATCTATTTAAGATTAGTTTATTCTGAATGGTTTTCTCATATTATAGTGACTTTGCATGAAAGCAGGTAAAAGTTACTCTTTACACTCACTCTCCTAAACATGTTCCTCCAAATAGCAACGCTTCCTATTTTGAACCATACACACCAAGTTTCCAACTTCTCTATCATTATTATTATTAGTGGCCTACAGTACCTCTGACTCTCTTTCTCTTATGTTAACCAATTGCAATCAAGAGTTATATTACTTGCAAACTGACTGTAATATCTCAGTCCCACCCACTATGTGTTAATATGTCATTGATTTTGGCTCTGATTTTCAGGGGAAATATAACCGCTGGAAAGCATATAGAGTTTGAATTATACACCCAGTCCTATCTCACATCAACTGAGTTGCTCTGCCCAAATCCCTTCTCCCTTCTTTCCTGTCCAATAAAATCATTAAGCGAATTTTCTGAACTTCAAGATAAACAGATGTACTACTTAATTTTACACTAAGTTGTGTTTAAAAAGAATAAAGACTAACCCAATAAGAAAAACAGAGAATGTGAGCATGTAAATCAATAAAAATTAGAGTATAAGTGATCCTGAAGTACATCAATAGTAACATTCATTCGATGTTACTAAAACATTCTTATTTTCATGCCATATTGAAGAAATTGAAGAATGTAGTTCTGACCCAAGCAACCTTCAAGATACTCTGCCTTCTTTAAACCTCTACTGAACTACTGATGCTACTGTTTCCAGTTTGCAACTCAGCATAAACAGGTTTTCCTACTTGCTTTCTCTAATAGTGTCCATTGAGACCCAGGCCTTTATCACTTTCTTCAAACAGTGTGCTAAGCCCATATATCACGGCTTTCCACTACAACTACTTCTTTCACTATTCTTTTATTTCTTTTATCTTTTCCCTTGTTCCACAACTGCTCACTGTACATTTTTATATTCTTAAATTTTCACATCTTTGCTTTTATTTCAGCATGTTCCCCCTCTGCTCAAACATGAACCAATACCCTCTGCTGTGTTTTCTTAGCGTCTGAGCAAGTTCATTTCTACATGAAGGGTGCTACAGAAACTACTGTACTGCATTGTGAAAGGTCGTGTTCCAACTTAGATGCTATATGAGCTGTGGAGCAATTTTAAGAGATAAATAAACCAGAATGACATGGACATTAATAGAATCATAGAATAGCATGGGTTGGAAGGGACCTTTAAAGGTCATTTAGTCCAACCCCCCTGCAAGGAGCAGGGACATCTCCAACCAGATCAGGTTGCTCAGAGCCCCGTCCAACCTGGCTTTGAATGTTTCCAGGGATGGGGCATCCACCACCTCTCTGGGCAACCTGTTCCAGTGCTGCACCACCTTCAGTGTAAAACTTTTTTTCCTAATATCTAATCTAAATCTACCTCTCTCTATTTTGAAACCATTCTTAAATCTTCTCTTTTTTTTCAACTGAAAAGCAACAATAACACCCATTTCATTGTGTCTGGTCATAGCCACCAGAACAGTCATTACTATTTACCATCTACAAATTGAATCCACACAGACAGACCTAGAGGGGCTTAAAGTGGGGAGAGTTTGTTTGACAATCTAAATAATTATTCTGAGAAAAAGCAAAATAAGCCAATAAGAGAGAGGCTCAACTGACAGTGAAACATACAATAGCTCCACAAGGAAGTAAAAAAAAAAAAAAAAAAAAAAAAAAATAACAGGACAACTTAAACTTGGGTTACAATTGGTATTCATAAATATTCTGAATTCTAACTCCTATCTGAAGCTATTAACCAAGAAAAACAACAACAAAAACAAAAGAGCTTTTAAAGACTAACAACATTTAGGCATCCAGCTTCAGGGAAAGCAAAGCAAGCATGATGCTTGCCACTTTCTTTTTTCCTTTCAAGTTAGTTTGATTCAATTACGTACAATTAGTTCTTTCAAACTTTTACTGTGACAATACTTTCATCAGATCTTATCTAGGCCAATACATCTTCCGCTTAGAAAACCAAACAGAAGTCTTCCCTTTCAAGCTGTGGGGTAAGATACAGGTACTGGTACAAAAAGCTCTTTGCATCAGTCCTACTGGGAAGGTTATTAAAATCAGAGAACCTCACTATTTCTTTCCGAACCCTGCTTTTGTCCAAACTTCCTGTAGGAAATAACACCACTCAGGAGACTGGGCATGAAAATCTGTAAATCAAAGTTATCCAGGTTAATCTGTGAAGTCAATTTTTATGATAAAGGCAGAACAGAGTTTGAGAGTTTGCATGTGCCCTCTATAGCCAAGGAGAGCTTTAAGCGTATCTTCTCCACTTTGCTGTTACGTTTTTTTGTGCATTACATCCATTTTCTACCAGAAAATGAGCAAGAAGTGGAAAAGTAGTACCATTTACTAATAAAGGACAACGAAGGACAATGAAGGACAATCCCCCCCCTCTTATCCATCTTGCTGCTTTACTTTCTAGCAAACTTGTCTCAAAGACATCATCATTAAAAATAAAAAAATATAAATCTGCTTTTGCTTTTTATATATCATATTACTTTACATGAAGCCACTCATAAACAGTCTAAAAAGAGAGAGAGACTAGTTGCCACAGGGTCATCATTTAGCAGCTTTGTAACAACAGTGGTACCTCCTTGAAATCCATCTCACACACACACACACAAAGTAAAGGAGCCTGTTTAGGTAGGAAACACACTTGTTAGCAATGCTTAGAACGTTTTGCTGTTTCCTCTGGTAACCACAGAAAAATATTACAGTCTTCCAACAATTAAAAGATAACTAATATTGCGGTCACCCACTTCATCTGAAGGGTAGGGGATTTTTTTTGGTGGAGAGGGGAGTGTTTGTTTGGAGGGTTGGGTTGTTTTTTCACCAAGTTATGCTCATTGGTCCAAAGGGAAAGCAAACTTTTCGACACACCATACAAATAATGCCAGAGGATATTAAATGTAAACTAAGGTGAACAACCAAGGATCCATCTGCAGGTTCGTCTACCATAATCTAAAAAACCCTCCAAGCTACACATTCTACGCATCACTTTCTTTTCAATTTTAAATTATTCTTAAGTAATTTCTACCTTATGATACAAACACCATCATTAATATGATGGAAGAATTATTGAGTTGACTTACAGGAAGATGTCTCAGTTCTTTCACGGAACTGGTTTAAATCTCTGAAAGCTTGATAAACATTTAGCTGTAGTAGTCATCCCTTCCTTTCTTTATCCTACTCACCATTGCAATATTTGTAATTAAAGCTCTGAGGCTTTACATACCCTGAAAGAGACAAAAATATATTCCCAAAACCAGACAAAGCCTATCCACTTCTCTCCTGAAAGTGAGATATACTTTATGAATATATTATGGCTGCAGCAGCCTATTTTTAACAGTAGTGGGGATTCCTGTGTATCTTAAAAGGAGGAAGCAGATTTCTGTAAAGTGAAGACCACCAAGAATGCATATAGAAATGTTAGCAAAAAAAAAAAAAAGAGAGGAATTCCTATTATGAAATAAACATCCATTTACACTTCGCTAATGGTGATTTTAACCCATTTTCAGATTAAAGGCAATGGATAGCAGCCGTGCCTCAGAGTGCTAGAAACAGCTGTGTTCATAAGACTGCGCCCTTTTCATCAGTGGTGATGCTCTAAAGGCGGAGTAAACAACAAGCTGGAATTACAAAGACTGATGTCCTTTTAGTTCCTGCCACTTACTGTACAGATGAAATTCACACATGTACAAGAAAGATGGTGACAGAAAAAAAAAAAATTTACTTTCAACATGATAATGAAAAAGGATGATACCTTCTCACTACCAGAAATTTCCCAAATTTCATAATGGCCTATAACTATGGGTTATAGTAATGCTCTAAACAATAAATATTTCCTCCCTCCATTAAAAAAAAATAATAATAATAAAAAAAAAATCTACTTTTCCGCTAATGCAAAAGCCATGCTTTACTTCAAACATATTACATTTTCAAGAGCTCAGAACTAACAATCAAGTGCAAGCAGGAGCTCCAGTTACCCCAACATTCTCTTTGAAACTTGCCACAGTTTTCTAAATGTGTCACTACAAAAATAACATCAGCTACAGTGAATGACAACGTTTGTTTCCTCTGTTAACTTGTTACCTTTTCTAGTTCCAGGTAAAACACCTGCCAGGGAAGGTGCAGAAATGAAAATGAGTTCATACAATAGTCTGATAAAATACCGGACCTTATCACTACATTATTCAAAAATAAAAGCAAAAACCCAAGATGTTGGTATTCTGCTGATATTCTTCCATTGTCTGATTTGCTTTGTTTGTAAGATGTTAAAAACATCAGTGCAATTTCAAAATGCAAATAATACTCAGCATCTCAAAGACTGAGATACCTCAAAGACCATTATTATAGCATTAGGAAAGCTCCACTGATCTCTTGTATGAATGAACACAGACTAAAGGAAGATTCTGTAGAAGTGTGGGTAACCCAACTGAGTGGGAACAGTTTCCGACGGCAAGTAAACAGGAGCAGCACTATCAGTCATGAACCAAGCACTTAAAAAATGCTAGTCTGGTTTTGTACTATTTCTTTTAATTTCACTTACCTTCTTTTTTGTATTTAATTGATTTTTATTTTTACAAAAAGGTGCAACTTCAGCTTATTAGGTGTGTTCATATCTACTGTCAAAAATACAGTATATTAAGACTTAGATTTAAGGCTCTTAATAACTTTACTTACTATAGAAGCTGTAAGTTCATTATATCTTATTTTTTAAATCAATCACTTATTGACACAAACAGACAAATAGGATTCATATAGGATTAAATAATAACTTAGGATTCAATTTCTCATTATTAAAAGGGTTAAAATGTCTTTTTCCCCACCTCCAAAACTGCATTTTCCCTTCCTCATTTATCCTATTTACTAGCTGCTAAAAAGAAATACAAAGACTTCTTCAGAGCCAGCAGTTTTGCTTAACTCACTTAAGCATAAAGATTCAAGGCTCTAAGCCTCTGCCCTCAACACCATCAATTCTAGTCCCACCTGAAATTTAAAATACTAAAGTGATTGTGGTGAACTTCCAGGAGTCAATCTTTCTGGTTGAGTGGTTGTCTTCCTGATGGAGAAGGGCAGTTGTCCCTGAGGAGAAGGGTAGGATTTCATCTTATCCTTTAAGTCAGACTAATCATATACTGCTGAGTCAGCCATACATACAAGCAGAAAGCAATCATGACACTGTTGCTCAAGTGTACCTTTCCCAGAGCACCACCAGATGCAAAACAACAGCTAATGTCACTAAAGTGATGTTCAAGATCAACCCAATACTTTTATAACAGCGGAATGTTACAGTTTAAGATGAAAGAGCTAGAGAGGCTACCACACTACAAGAAAACATGGAGCAAAAGGAAAAAAAAAAAAAAAAAAAAAAACCCCACAACCCCTAACAACTAATGCAAGTATTCTTAAAAGGTAATGCAATATTGTACCTCAACTTACAGAGAAGTTGTGGATGTTAAATAAATAAATTATTGTACCTGAAAATTGTTATTTTTAATAGCAATCAGTAGAGAAATTATGATCCTGCCTGGAGTAATGGATTTTCCCACATTTTATATAAGTGGATATACACTACATATCTGAAAAATACATCACCTTATGGTTTTTAAATACTCAGTTCACTTTATTAATCATTATTTCTATACTACACTTTGCAGTAAGCAAATATACTCATTTAGAGGACAAACTTCTGAAATACATTGTGCCAGGGCATGCTGGCTGTTGCTAGGTTTACGCAACTTCCATAGCAACTGCAGCCATAATATAAAGAGCTTCTCAAAGAGGTAACTTTACATAAGGTCAACAAGTCCCTTGACAAAAATTTTATATAGTACTCAATCTTAGACATATAGCCAAACCTTTGTTCTCTTCATAACCCTTAGGCAAAAAAAAAAAAAAAAA
>WHYT01016442.1:56821-83899 GCA_009806455.1 Tetrax tetrax
GGAACAGGTTGCCCAGAGAGGTGGTGGATGCCCCATCCCTGGAAACGTTCAAGGCCAGGCTGGATGAGGCTCTGAGCAACCTGATCTAGTCAGGGAGGTCCCTGCTTCTTGCAGGGGGGTTGGACTAGATGACCTTTGAAGGTCCCTTCCAACCCTAACCATTCTATGATTCTAGTTTTTCTGGCAATTAAACAGATAGTTGCTGTATCATATATTTGTGATTCAAAATAGCAGAATTATCAAAGCCATTTTTTTTAAAGATTCAAAATACTTTGCTTCATGACTGAGAACTTTGTAGACAACTTCCCACCTAAGAGTCTATTAGGAAAGTTTTCCTAGAACGTCCTGAATCTAAACAACTCCTCAGACTTAGATTAAAAACTCGTGCAAGACACGCTGAAGCAATAATGTAACAAGAAATTCCTGGTTACACCAATACCTTTTATTAAGACACCATCTTCGCAAATGCAATCTGGGCATTCAAGATACTTAAAGAAATCTTTCCCATGTATTTGTATTTTAACCTGAGATATCTATTACACCAGGAAATAAAAGCTGAAATCTCAGAGACATTTCTGCCACAGCATACCATCCCGCACAGCATTTATTAGCTCTGTAGAAAAATTTTAGGACTTGATTCTCTACTGGAAACATCAGCTCTCAATTGATCCACATTTTTAGTAGTAGGCAACCTACATTTTCAGGCTGGACATTTCAGAGTCTTCTTTCTGGAGATTAAGACTATTTAGCAAGTCAATACCACACACTAAGTATTTCCCCATATCCAAAGCTGATACAAAGCAGGAAATCCCAAGAAGGGCCCAGAAAGTGATGTTCAGGAAAACAGCTTGCCTTAGACCTGCTCATAGCAGCACACCTGTATGATATAGCCAAATGAACCTTCAGAGCCCCTGACATATAATTGCAATAGCAGTCTGCCAGAAAAAGCTGCTGCCACACTGAAGAAGTACTGTAGATAATGGTTACATCTCTGCTCTTGTAATGGCTAATTGTACCCTCATGAGAGAATGGATAGGTGCTGCTTATTGTATTGATGCAAACAGACCATTAAGCAGTTGAAAAATGTTATGAAGCACTTAATTCTACCTCTTGTGGTGGTACAATTAGTGGTAAGAAGTCAGGACTTGGACCACAATCAGTGCTCAGCTGGAGGTCTGGGTAGGTTGGGGAGTGGAAGGAGTAGGGAGAAGGCGAGGGAGAGCAAGAGAGACCATCAGCAACTTGGTACCAGCTAAGAATAAATCAGACTTGTTAGTGACATTTAACACATTTTAGTTAAAAAATAAAAGAGAGAAAGAAGGACAGAAGAGTCCTAATCTCACATAAATTAGAATTAGAGATTAAATAAACTATAGATAAATAAATTATCCCCACCAAATTATTTCGTTTTCTCTTCAGGGAAAGAATAGGCTGCAGATTAGAAAATTTAAGATATTTTCCAATTGACTGAGATTTGTTCATTCTTTTTAATAACTTTTCATGCAAAATGTCCACTTGTGGTAGAAATCTTAGTGTTAGATATTCCTGGTTTATTGTGCATGCATATATTTGTATGTATGGAGTATCTCCTCCCTCCATTTTAGCTGAGAGCTGGGGAAGTTGCATGTTTGGGTAGAACAGAACAGAGAAGGGGTTTATCTAATACTAAGCTGTGAACAGTCTAAATTAATAAAGCAGAAAATCACAATATATGTATGATATTGTTCTTAAATTACTTTCCCCCCTTTAAAGTGGAAATATACATAGTAATATATAATATGGAAAGAAGAATATATTTATCTGGTTTTAAGACAAAGCTTTGTGCTAAATTTAATATGCTATTGTGAAACAATAGCAGTGAAACAAAACATTTCTGTGGTAAGACTTAAAACATTATACTATTGCCAAACCTTGGATTTTGTTGTCTGGAAGGGGTAAGTGCTTTCTTATGACAAAGACTTGAAAGATATATCCCTTTAATTTTTTTTTTTTCCTACTTCACGTTCACATGTGTTGAAACTCATTGCTTCTGGAAATGAAGATGCTCTGGTGTCAGCTGTAAAATCTGTATCTCACTTCCTCAGACAAGTGGATATTTATTGACAGGGTGTGAGAGAGAAAGAGAGGAGAGACTGCCTGTCCTGGAGCCAGTAACCTTGGTGAAGATGCAATGTCACAAACACCAAGCCATCATTCTCACAGATGTACAGCATATTATTTAAAGGGAAACAAATATCGGCCACTGAATGTCACTGCAAGGACACATCTTCTGCCGCTTAACTAAACTTATCAGTGCTGTGGTTTAATATGGTACCTTTTTCATCCTCCCCTCAAATTCATCTTACAGAGCAGCTCTTGACACTACCAGAGAGCAGTCAAGACTAAGATTTAGTGACGTTTGCTTCAAACAGACCTAGATTTATTGACATTTGTTGCCTGCCTCTTCTCTCAGTAACGGCACACTGGATTAATTTTAACCATTTCTTAAACACTGAAAAACTGCATACTTAAGGTAAAAAAAAAGTTCAGACACCCACATTAGTGCTATTTGTGTATTTCTTCTTTTAATTAGAGGACCAGAACTTAATCACAAGACCTTAAACACGTGGGCAAGGCTTTGCTGGAAGTTGGATTAAAAAGGAATACACAAATTCCTTTCCAAAATGAACTGTTTTCCAGTAGGGAGGGGAGGATTTATACCTCAGCAGTTTACACAAACGTGTGATTAACAATTGTACATAAAAATACTGCAGGAGGAAAAAAGCCTCATCTTTTTTTAATAACTACTTCAGTAGTGAAATATTGCTTGACTAATTCAGTCTTTATTTATTACTATGACCTGTACCTTATGCTAACTTCTAAACCCCCAAAACAATACACACTCTATCCTTCTGCTGTTCTACAAAAATTTTATCTTAGTGGCTGAATAACGGAAAATTGTTTCTGCAAGGATACCTAATTATCTTGGTCTTAATCCTTATAAATTATATGAACTGACTGAATTAATGTTTTTCAAATCTAGAATTTACACTCTGAACTCAACACAATTATATAAATTGCTTTAGCTCGTATGCAGTATAGACACAGCCATGTCTTAGTAACACAAAAAAAAATCATCTATATCTATACTTTAAAAGGATAGATAGATGAATATACTCTCTTGACTCTCTTAATGTTAGGTAGAAGCATGAATTTGCAGTGTTCTGTAAAAGATTAACTACTAAATGAAAAAGAACTGCCGGATGTAAATTTAGAAGTCCAAAAACACCCAAGAGGCATAACCATAATTATTGCTGAGAGAAGCTGTTTAAGACTAAAAATACATTTCCATTAACAATCAAAATTAGTTTTCATTGCCTTTTTCTCAAGTTTTCAGTGAATAACCTTTGATGATAGCACATGATAATGATTCACTAGAAAAATAAAAAACACTAATTTGTATTTCAGAAGTATGCATATTTTAAAAAAAGTCAGAAATCATACCAATGAAAATCAAATGCCAGAAGATGCAAAGGACAGTTTGGGGATGAATAATATTCCACAATAAAAGACTCATCATCAGAGTACATCCTGTACTTGTGCATACAGTTCTACAGAAGAATGATATTAAGTTGTACTAATCAAAGTAATTTACACTTAGCTTTACGGGATATAAATCCCTCGAATATGTGAATCTACTCAGTGTTATCCAAAGTGTATTTGGTGGGAGAAGTACCACTGAGCACTGAAGAGCTGTAAAATATGTCTGCAGACTACACAGAAGATACACATCAGCTCAAAAGTTGTGTGACAAAAGCGCAGCTTTTTACAGAATTTCTACGTGCCAGGAAAACACACTTTAGTTTATGGGAAAAGGCTACAGTGTATCCTTATAACAATATAAATCTCCAGAACCCTTGCGATGATATCTAATTTACGTGACTGTCACTGGAAAATGTGGTATAGTGAATTATACACAATACTAAGCTTAATTACGAACAGTAACCTAGAAGTCTTGATTAGAAATCATTTGCTCTCTACACTCAGAGTCTGTAAAAACAATGATGAATTTATATAACACACTGCAATTCCAAATAAATTATTCTTAGAAAATCAAAAGGAAAGTATAGATTATATAAGAAATTATTTCTTAGGATCACTGCCAAATTTTAACTACACTATCAAATACAGAGTAATAGTACTACAGTAGCAGGTCTGCTTTACATAAAAATAGCTACTTAACATTCACATCAATTCTTTCCATCTTCAAAAGTAGGCATTTATAAACTATGGGTCAGATCCCAACATGCTATACAGAACTGCATGCATTTCATTAGCAAACGTGTGACAGAAGTTCTCAGATACATTACTCTTCCCATCACCACCACCATACTATTTCACTCGACTCAAGCTACTTCGATGTAGGTTTTCAGAAGGATGTTACTGCTGTGGTGGGATCCCTTTCCCAGCACACAAACTCTCAGAAGGGCAGGTAAAAGTTCAGTACACTTCTAGCTTAAAGGTTTGCTTAAAGCTTCTCATGAAGGGTACCCATGAAGGGAAGTTACAGATACGTCTGTCAAATCTCAGGGCTTCCATTTCCCTTGCTGTGAAAAGGACACACAGGAATACTACACTGTGTCATAAAATTAAATTAAGAAAGGTCTGAAGTGGTCACGTGCTCATTAAATGAAGAAGAGCCTATGACAATAATTTCTAACATTAGCATTGCCTCATCTTGAGTGTACAACAAATGTAAATAAAATACAAAATTATAAAGATCACTTGAATTTTTTATACATGGGAAAACTTCAACATCAATATTGTGAAGCATATACCACGTTCCCCTAGAGAAGTCCAGTCACTACTAACTTCCTAGACAAAATCCTCTTTCAGACGAAGAGGCCTCCTGAAATATATTACTAAATTTCAGAGAAAGACCTTATATGTAAAAAGAGATTAAATAAATCATTATTATAACAGTAAACATGTACATTCTGATCAATAAGTACTTGCCTTCCCCTCCCCCCAACACTAACAGCTGCAATAAAGCTTTAAATGTAAAGCTGAGCACAACCAGCCATAAAAGTATGTAAAATAAATGAGGATAACATAATGAGGGAATCCAACATTCATCTCATAAATATAACATAACGACCACAACTAAAATGTCAGAGAATCTAATAAATCAATATGGTAGGACAGAGCTATCTTTACGCTTAGCATACATAAAAATATATTTACATGCTGACTTTTTCTTTTTTTTTTAAAAAAAAAAACAAGGATCAAACAAGAAAAATTGTAAGAAACTTAACTCCTTATGAATTTTATCATTCAAAGTTTCTTGTTATTTTTATTATGTTTTTTTTACTCAACTGTAAAGACCATTCAACAGTTTTTTTCCCCACAAAATAACAAATCAAATTACATTATTAATTAGCATATAAAGTAAAATGAAAGTATGCATCCAGCCCTTTGAATGGACAATTCAGAGATATTCTTTAAAAGAGTATCTCCAAAAGCAGGTAGAGAATCTTGTATAAGTTAAAAAGGCAGATGTTCTGAAAAGCAATTCATGACAGCACATACTTTCTTAATATCATCTGAGAATTGCTATCAAGTATTTAACTACAGGTTACATAAATAGATTTCCTGTCCTGCATTTCTAAACCTATTTTAGCTGCTATTTTGAAAACATTCAGTGCTAGGTATGCACAACAGCTACAACAACAAAAAGAACATAGAGCAGAGTCAACAATTGTCAGCTTTATTTCAAGTTCTGTCCCCTGTTCGATTCGTAACAAATTTTGAGATCCTTGAAGCTTGTTAGCACTTTAAGGACTAATAAATCACACAAACTATGAATAGCCCACAGCAGTACAAGATATTTCAGCACATGCTAATCAAAACCTGCTCTAAGTCTCAGAACTGGATTTTTTGCTCAGTCTCTTGCATTTCCTTACCATGTTTGTTCCACTAACTGACATCCATGGCACCACAGTGGAAAGAAGTCTTAGTTAACTCTGTTAATAGGCACAAGATGGCATTAGAACAGCTGATACAAGAAGAATGCAGGTCTACATTTTTCCCTTGGTTTGCCTACACCATTTCCGGTAATCGGCATGGAAGCAAAAGCCTTGGCTTGGAGACTAGTCTTCAAGCGGCCACTTCTGCTGATCCTCAAAGTCATTTACTATTTATATAGTAAATTGTTGCATAAATAGATACAACATTGTTTTTACTAGAATGGCTCTGCAACCAAATACATACCATGACACTGTAGCCAATGGCTGTTTGTTTTCAATCTCTAAGCCACAGGCATTCAAACAGGTCTCTGAAACAAATTATAACTTAGGCAATAAACAAAAGATTCTATACACTTTTTAAAAGCAGGCATCTCAAAAAGTTGAGTAGGGAAGACCATACTTCCATATTATAGATGCTTTTAAAAGTCACTAAGTAAACAATCTAAACTAGAGATTAATTATTATGGTCAAAATTAAACATTAAGTCAAAGAACTGACTGCCCTTTACATTACACCCTGAGGGACACTCTCCTATAGCATGAGTTCTATTTCAAGTACCCTGTGGCTCAGCATCACTTACTATTGCAATGTAAAAGAAGATTAGCATGCTTAGCTATTTGTGTCTCAGACTAGTTAGTCATCAGACAGGTCCACAGTGTTCAAACTTGGATATTCTCTTTTGAATACAACTATTAAAAACTTTCCAGTAGATTCTGCTTTACGTATTTGTCAATGTCTCACTGAGAAGCCTTGCAATGAAAACTTACTCCCATAGTCAGGAAATTACTTAATTTCTTACTTAAGCTTACTCCTATACTGAGGAAAAAAAAAAAAAAAATTTCCCCTCTCAGCCACCAGTTACTCTTGTTGACCTGAAGACTTGTGTAGACCTTGCCATCAGAAGACGTCTTTTTAGATTGCCTTTCTCTTACAGAGACCACAATGGAACTACTTAAAACATTTATCAAATTTGGCTTGCAATAAAAACCACTACACAGGTTAAGTAACTGTTGAAGTAAGAGAATCAAATTCGTCATCTTGTATTAAAGCATCAGACAACAATTTTCTGAGTAATACCTCTTTCCTAATGAGAAACGATAGAAGCAAGTCACAGACTGTTGAGTAGCACCCTCTATCAAACAACATATAGGACTTGCTAAGTGGATCAATGCAATTAAAATAAGGTACCGTTTAAAGCTGCATGGGGACTAATGCTTTTTCAGTAGAGACACATCTTTGCTTCTTCTGAATGTTCATCTGAAGTACACCTAATTAAACAGAAACTCTTTCATAGCAGGCTACTGCACTCAAAAATAATGACACTGATAATCAAAAAGAAACCCTGACACTAGACCACTTCAGGTAAGATGTGAGAGAGGTAACTACAATAATGCCTCGAGACTGACATTGTTAACCAGTTACTGGACTGCTCTCTACATCACCCATTGCTAATTGGTACTGACATATGAATCAAATATCTTTGCCCAAGCAAGCCTAATGCAACTTAAGTTTATTTTTAAAATAAGTAACTCAATTGCCACAGTAATTGATCATGTACAGTTGTTTGCATTTTCTCAACAAAGAACGTTTTTTTTGCTCTAGCCGCCTTTCATCATCACTAGATTATAAATAATCATCACAGAAACATACTGGATGATAAAATTGAAAGCTCACATCTCAAAGATAGCCTTGCCCACTAGCTTAGTTTGCAGACAAATGCATAAATTACCTGAATTTTGACAGATCCAGATTCTGAAAATCATTCTCTTTCACTTAGTAATGCATAACATACTTAAGCAAACACTGCACACAATAACCAATTAAAAGCATTACTTTGTGTCAGTAGATAAAAAAGTTTGTACTATAACTTAATTTCTCCGTACTTCACTCTATTTACTTTGGTTTTGTTGAGAACAGAGAAAACTGTGTCTAATTTCCATGAGTCCTTTTGAAAAATCTAGTGACTTCATGCAGATTGTTCTCCTTCCCATTTTTAACTCAAAGAGATGGATTTATTCTCTTTAAAGCCTCCAAAGCTCATGTGACTCAAAACTTGTGGGAAGAGAATATAATTTTATTTGTTTCAGTAGTTTAATGGTACTGCTGTTTCCAACAACTTTATCTGCATACTTTAATCTCTTGCAATTTTAGTAGGTGGAGATGCTGTAAACCATATACTTTAGAACTGAGGGGAAATGCAGAGCTTTAGAATTGATCCATGGTATTGAAGCTATGTCTGAACAAGCATACAAGTTACAAGGCAATTGGAAATTAAAGCACTACCATATGACAAACAAAACTTTACGTATATTTAGATCTTAAATTTAAGAAACATTTGCGAATTCCTAAGGCAGTCCTATCTATTAGCCAACCCTGTCTGGTCTACAGAAACTCTAGTCTCATTTGCCCAAAGTTTCAGAATTCAATAATTTCCTAAAATGAGGAATATTTTAACATTTTGTTTCAATTAACCAGAAGTGTTTATTAATACCACCTAAGAAATGAGAATTAATGTGCAAATATAACATGAGAACGTCTAATTTTCAGGTGTAATGAGATGAGCATTTTCATAAGCACAAACTCCAATTTTGTTCCCTTGCATTTTGGTGCTCTTTCAATACACACAAATAGCTAAAAACCATCCAAGAACCTATGTAGTTACCGGCTCTATTCATAAGCAGGCAAGATCCATCATACTGAACTGCAAATGAAAGCCACTATTGAAATTGACTTTGTTTTTTTGTTTTTTTGTTTTTTTAAAAAAAAACAACAAAACAAAACAAAACCAAAAACACAGGTAGGTAGGTATAAATAAATAAATAAAGTCAGAAGATAGGCATGTAGAATAATGCAGTTCAACTGATTTTCATATACTAGGAGTGCCAACGCATTTGTGGCAAACTGGGAAAACATTCAACTCTGCTTCCCACCCAGTTTTTCCACAGATAATATATATGTAAGCAGACAGTTATCCATGTGTAAGTAATCATAGTAAATCTTTTCAATGTCTTAGTAGAAAATAAACTGAAGTCACACCTTTTGTGCAAAGAAATAGAAGTCCCACAGAATATATATTTATATGTCTTACTCTCTCCATAATTGGTTCTCCAGTGCACTGATCATGTATTGACATAAAATCAGATAAGCGTACATGGTGAGGTAAGAGCCTGGTACAAAGTCTAACCTTTCACTACATTACACTTTTATATATATAATATCAATATATTTTCTTAAATACACATCTGCTCTTCTCCGTTTTTCTCTGTCATATATAGTTTTATCCTTTTTTTTTAACCTTTTCCTTTCAATCTTTCTCATCTACCTATTATAATGCATTTTCCATATCATCTCAACAGCTATAATCAATTTAGATCAGAGAAGATATGAAAAGCTGCAACTATAATCTAACATCCCAGACAGTAATGCCATTTTTCAACATTTTCCAATGAAAGTTTTGTGACTTTCTCTCTGATTCCAAGCAGGTCTACTTGTATTTCATTAAATACAAGTAGTGGTATTCTGGTGGTTTGAATGAAAAAACATTTTGGGCATATCAGATGATACATGTGAGGAAGTTCCAGCAAAACAAAGAAAAATTAAAATATTGTGCAAGGAGTGTTCCATTACTTCTGAGAAAGTGTGGTCTTCTAAAAAAAAAAAAATAAAATATATATGTATAAAAGTCTTCATCTATATATGTACAACCCACATAAATGTATAGATATAAACTACTACAGAAATACGTATACGTTTTCTGCAAGAAATTTACCAGCCATCCCAAATTCTTGCAGTATGTTGTTTAGACAAATGCACAGCAGAATTTTGAACTAGTCTGCATGCCCATTTTTTTTCTTGCTCCAGACTTTTTCATTAACAAGTTTCTTCTCACTGTGTAATTATATCTATCTAATAAATGAGAATCTTCTCAAGCCTAAATAGACTGGATGAACCCTGCCTAACAAGAACAGTAGGTTCAGCTTGAGACTGACCAATGTACAGCTATTATTTTGACCTGATAATTTTCTTACAGCAATATCTGTTGCTTTCATTAATCTACACTTTCGGATGCACTTTCTGCTTTTCAGCAGTCATACGACAAAAGGTGGGTTACTTAAGAAACAATTAAGTGCGTATACAAAACAATTTGCAGGCAGTCTTACTCTTTCAGCTTCCTAAGTGAAGTGCCTTTCAAGGCTGATTTATAACACTGTCGTCTTCAGAAGGCAAAATAATTAATAGGAGCATGGACTTCTAATTTCAGTGACTTCCAGAGAAAGTGGATTTCATTTGATTTATGATGGCCGGTGACTTTGCATTTTATCAGTTCATTCACTCATTATTTATGCTGATGACCAATTTCAATGGGTCGCTATCATCTAACTCGCTACTAATCAAAGAGAATTAGGGTTCACTGCATTATTTAGAAGCCACTAATTTATCTTCAGAACAAGTATCACGAATACTTTGGGGCCTTCTACACTAAAAAGCAGCACAGCTGGCAAAGTCATAGCATTTGCTTGGTATTACAAGTGAATGTTGTAGGGGCTAGCTATAAGAAGTACTAGTTTTTACAGAAGTTTTAAAATGGGGCAGACTGAATGGATAGAAAATAAATATGAAACAATTAAAACAATAAAGTGAAACACTTTGACCTCCTATGTCAAAATATTTAAAATATGTTTTCCACCCCCTTCACAAGCAATTCAAAGACATTTTATTTTAAAAATTCTCTCTCTCTTTCTCTCTGCTAACTAAATGGAAATCTCTGCACCGAAACAATTCTAGTTTTTATATTTCTCATTTTAAAACTATTTGAATGTATTCTAGACACAAGGAAATAGATCAGACAAACTTAAACATACAAAAATGGAATTTTATCAGCAAGTAATAATACTAAATCATATCCAATCATTTGGAAAAAAAAAAAAAAGAATCCTACCATAAGGGAAAAAAAAAAGAAAAAAAAAGAAAATTAGTTGCCTATTTTGCTCTTGGTTAACAGAACACAAAACCCTCATTTTCAATGTTTTCATATCTTTGCACTTTGACATGCATTTTTCCTCCAATTTCCTGAGGGCTTTCTGTACAGCCAACCTTGTGTGAACTGCTCCAAACTGGAGTCTGATGTTTCAGTGTAGGTGCACAACATTGCCAGAACTCAGGTGAAGTACGCAGCCAGAGATTTACCAGAACGGCACTGCCACACACCAAGTAACAGTTTTGGACCTTCTCCTAAAAAGGGCAATTGTCTCTGCTCTGTTTTAAAAGCTAAACAGAGGTCAGGAAAAAAAAAAATTAAAATATTAAATCTAGAGAGATACAGAAAACGATGATTCCTTGGGGCCTCCATGTACACTCATGGCACTCTTCCTGGAAATATCACCCATTCCTCCTCAAACAAACCTAAAGTCACAATGTGCAAAAGCAAAGATATTCAAGACTTCTTCATACCCCCAATATCCCCAGGGTAAGAAGAAAAAGCGTCACCTTTCAGGCCAGAAAAGGATTAATGTCAGCGTTTTTCACTGCTGCCACTCTCTCTCTACATGCAGGTGTGGTATCAAAAGATGGGAAATGATGAGAAATTCATGCTTTCCCCTCCACCTCCCATGTGTATTAAGGGGCGTGAAAGAGCCTTGAGCCACTGCCACCTCTGTCTGCTGGCTGCCTGCCCTTTCCCACCTGGGTGAGGCCTGCCACCACCTGCCTGCCCCTTAGCTCTGCACCTCCTCCCATGGCCTCCCACGGGTGGGAAGCCCAACAAGGCATAGCCAGCGCTCATAACCCACATCCCGGTCTGCCTTCCCTGGCCCCGGCTGCCCCCAGGGACATTGCATACACCAGGTCTGCAGTGGCAGCTGAAATAAACCTGCCACCAGAAATGTCCCCACAGGCACAGCTCCTCATACTGCCGAGGTACCTTCCGGAGGTACCCATGGGTTTCACTGGGGCTCCGAAGGGGTCTTGGCTATCTTCTGATAGAAGGCAGCGTTTAGTGTGAAAAAAAAAAAACACTGCCACCCTCTTTCCAAAAAAACCAAATAAAATATCAATGGGATCTTTCAAAACATGCCTTAAAAGGTTCTCCCCTTCTTAAAGACTGCCATTTACAAAACAAAGCTGTTTAACAATCATTTCTCTAAACTTTTAAATTATTTTTTAAAATTACCTTTAAATGACATGTTCATTTCTGGAGCACCCCCACGCTATCTAAATTGGGGGGTTTATCTCAAGCACATACATATGTCGTACTGTGTGTGCAAAGGGTGATTCCCATGTATGTTTGCCCATACTCTGAAGCCAGCCCACTGGCTTTACTTAGAAAAGTGAAAGCTTAATAATCGTACTACCACATGACACCAAGGCAAAAATCTAGAAGGAAAAAATTAGGAAAATAATGTGCTTACCAACAGGGAGGGGCTGGTGGGGGACGTGAAACTGATGGACAGCCTTGGCTGCAGTGACCACAATGCGAGTTGTAGAGCACTGGAACAGGTTGCCCAGAGAGGTGGTGGATGCCCCATCCCTGGAAACGTTCAAGGCCAGGCTGGATGGGGCTCTGAGCAACCTGATCCAGTCAGGGATGTCCCTGCTCCTTGCAGGGGGGTTGGACTAGATGACCTTTGAAGGTCCCTTCCAACTCTAGCCATTCTATGATTCTATATAAGGTTACCAGTTTTATTGGATGAAACTGTTGGGGTTTTTTTGTTGCCAAACAATAATTACAAACTGATTGAAATTACTAAGTAGCCATTCAGATTAGTGTTCATCAGTTTTGTTCACATAAACACAACACGCTCATTATACTAACGATCTGAAATAAAACCTGTGACTTGGCATAGTTTTCTGCACCATAACACAATTTACATTTCACTGCTAGTAAATTCAAGCTAAAACACTGCAAACCAGTTTGCCTTTACACTGCTTAGATTTTCTTTGCTGTTAATAAGCATTAAAACGATTTTGCTGTTAATAAGCATTTACACCTAACTTTCCAAAATTCAGTCACTTCTACTTCTGTTACTAAAAATTGTCAGTACACTAAAACATCCTAGGACCATTCAAGTTTCTGCATATATATCAGTAAGGATATAATATCTTTTTTCTACTAATGAATGCATTTTTACCTAAAAAGATGAACATCAATGAACTCTTTAAATAGGGTCTTTTTAATGGAAGTTAAAAAAAAAAAAAAAAAAAATATTGAAGTCTTCAGTCTGATCACAGCACACCAAATCCTTACAACATAATATTAAGAAAAACATTATTGAGTATATAGTTTGTCTTACAGGAGACAAAGAAGGATTTTTTGTTCAGTCTGGTTTTGAATTTTCAACTTACAGACAAAATTCACAAATGTTCTAGGACATATAAAACTACTCATACACTTCAGAAACCATTTCTATAGCCAGCAATAGGTCAACATTCAGAGTAGATGAAAAACCCTTATTCTATGCAATTACTTAATATAGTGGATACTAGTACTAATGTGAAAATGGAAGGACAGTAAAAGTTCAGGATCTTAGTAGCATCTGAATCACATGCTTATTACATAAAAGAAGTTTAATTAATCTGTCACAAATATTGAGCAAGTGAAGTCTCCTGAATCTCTCATTTGGACAGACAATATTAAAAGGTAATTTATAATTCATGAAAATCCCGAGTGAAACTCTCAAGCAGACCTATCTAATAAGTCACATGAACCTAAAAAAACTCCACACTAGTTTTCCAAGAAACTGAATTCCTTAATGCACAGAGAACAACAGCACAAGACAAAAGGTGTGAGAAATGGCCCAGGTACTGGATAAAACAAAAGAGGGAATATTTTCTGTGCTGAACAAAACTATGATACCTACACGAACATGTCCACTAAGTCCCAGAATTTAATTACATATCACTAAAAACACAGAGATATATAGGGAAAATGTTCCAAAGATTAGTTTACTTCAATTGAGGCAGCAAAATCCATGAGCATTTGCAAATAAGCCCTTAGTCCAGGGGAAAAGACCGTTATCATCCTGGAATTGCCATACATACTTTCCCTGTGTCTCCAAGACTATGTTTAATGAAGTAAAAGATCCACCACAAACCATAACTGGATTCACCTCAGCAAAAGCAATAAGTTTTATACCAGCCAACAAATTTTCTAGGTATTCTGTAAAGGGATTCTTCAAGACTGAAATCCACCTCTGACCTTCGCACACTAGTGTAATTTCCAAATTCTGTAGACGTCTCCCTTACATACACATATATGAAGTTATTGTTTACAATAAACCAAACTCTCGACCAAAAACAAAACAAGCAAGCAGTTAGAAAAATCTTAAAAGAAAAGGGCACAGTGGGGAGGAATGTGTCCACAAGAGAAGCAAAAAAGTGCTTCACTAATAAAGTTTCCCTTTTTTCCCCCAACATGGCACATTATTAGAATAAATAAAAAAAAAAAACCTGATGAGTTAGATTTTTTTTTTAACAGTTTTTTGCAATTATACATTTATTGATGCTATGAATTAGCACTGAAACTTACCGGTTTACATTTTTGTCTCTAAATACCTAGAGACATTTTGCATTCCCAACAATTGAATAAATACATTTTTTAGACTCCAACACGATCTCTTCAAGCAAGCAGCTGTAAAACTTCCATTGTTCATAAAATCCTGCATATGTACATCCCCAAGTCCCCCCTTCCATTCAATATATATGAAAATGCAATTTACTGGATGTCAAATGAAAAATGCAGTTTTCAAATGCATGACAACAGGTGCTAGTTAAATGATCAGACGCTATTTGTTACCTAGTCTCTTACTCTCATTTGCAGCATGATAAATTGCATTTTAGCAGAGTACTGCGATCTAAGGGGTCCTGACATGCTTTTATTGATTTGCATAGGTTATATGCATGTATTCCTGTTTGTAGGCAAATAGTGCCACAAGTAAATTCAAGTCACCGTGCCTCTGTTTCAAGAAAATTGCAGTCATCACAGGGGAGCCAAGATGGAGTGAGCTTGGGTAAAAGAGACACATGCAGCCCATTGGAATCTTAGAACCTCTATTAAGATTTATAGGTTGCAGGATCCTTTTGGGCTTCAACATTATTCTTAGTAAACCCTTTCTGTCTTCAGTTGTTTATAAAAACTGGCAGCTTTAGCAAAGACAGAAGCTTATGTTGTAGGTAGCACAATTTAACATAATAGTGATAGCCTGTCCTCCAAATATCCTAATACTGATTTTGAAGGAGAAACAGTGCATATCCTTGATTCCCTTTACCATAATTTGAAAGGTTTTCTTATTACTCAACAGTAATCTTCTCGCCTGGATTTACACAACATTTTGTGGCCCCTTTAGTTAAGGTTATTTAATATACCTGTCCTCTCTTACCTCTTCTCAAGTCAGCCAGTATCGTTATTCCTCTCTTAACAAAAATAAAAGAATCCTACATAGAAAGTTTAGGTACCTTCCCTACGGGGTAAAAGTAACAGCTCTAGAATTAGGAATTGAAACTTCCATGCTAGCATTTCTTCAGGCTGGGAAAGATGTGATCCACCATCACCACAATCTGCATATTCCCCTAGCTTTGCATCAGCACATGCACCCATGGCAGCACTCACCCCATTAACTAAAGGGAGAGCTGATGGAACATACACCATACACCCCTGTGCAGGGAGATTATCTCTATGCATGCACACACACCATTTTGTATCACAAATGTTAGAGCTGGCACGCAACGTTCAGACTGGTGTCAACGTGTACAGGCTACTGATCCAATCATTTCCCTGTAAATTTGCACATTACTGATAAAGGTTCGGGTTACTAGGGGAACCATTAATCTAACAGTAAAAGGATTTAGACTTGACAGGCATACTTACACCTCAGAGTATTCAAGAAACTCTTATTTGTATGTTATTTCAGTACTTAAAATTTATTGAAGAACTGTTTCAGCGTGGTAGTTTGGAATTAACTTTGATGGAATTCAAGAATTGTATTCGTCTCTCTGTCTGTATCACGAAGCCTAAAGCCAATCAAAATGGATCTAATTGCCAATTTAAGCTCCAAGAAAGGAACACACAACATACATTAGAAAAAAAATTATTGGACAAAATTAGGGCAACACAAAATGCTATATCTCAGAAAACATTCTAATTTGACATAGGCATTTGATTCTCTCCAGTTATAAAAGATCAGCTTGTACATTCTTCCCAGCCAGGAGACTAAAAATATGCTAGCAGAAGCAGCCACAAGCACAGCCCGCTACAACAGTGAAAGTCTCTTCTTAGGAAAGCAATTAAGTACAACAGCCATAGCCCAGCAATTTGACTAGGCAATAATAGTGACTTGAAATCAAAGCATAGGAAGGTATAATATTAACAAGAATACTAGCTGATCTCTCTTTAATGATAAAAATCTTCAGGCTAAGAAGAATCTATGATTTTTTTTTTATTTCTTGTATAACTAAGCAATGAAAAAAAAAAAAAAAAAAAAAAAAAAAAAAAAAATCAAAGCCCGAGTACCTTGCAAAAGACAAATAAAGTTTGCAAAATAGAAATGTGGAAAAAAAAACCACAAACCCAAAACCAAAGTAATTTCACAAGTTCTATATTGAAAAATTCAAAAGTCTGCAGAACCAAAAAGAGCTCTTGGGATTTCTTACTAGAGACCTTGCCCCTGGTACAAATCACCTATTTGTATTAATCTGAGAAAAGATAAGAAAGATTGTTCAGTTTCTCTCTAATTAGAGGAATTTAACATGGTTGGCATAACATTCCATAATAATATTACTATGTAACATCTTCAGTAACACTTCAAAAGCCCTCAAAAATATAACACAGAAAATTATAATTAATATTACAAAACATGGAGATTAACAAATTAGAGTAAGTGGCACTATCAAGTTATTGTTTTTCTCCCCCTCTTCTTCTAGTCTGTGGAGCGATAATTAGGATTGCTTGACTTACTATTAATTTGCTGGTGCTAAATACATTAAAGACGATAGTTTCTATTCTGGAACATGTCTATAAAGGGGAAGCATGCCTTTACACAGAGAAGCATATGACTGATCACTGTATTACCTCTCATGGTTAAGGTACTTCAAAATCATGTTTTTCCCATATTTTTCCTCTCTTCTTGCCTTGTTTCAAGGCCAGCTTCCTGCAACTTTCACTTAAGCTGTAGTCCTGTAAACAATTCTCTGTATTTGCATAAATTCCCACATTTGAATAGTTTTAACACATTTGTTGTGCAAGGCTAAGCACACATAGGAAAATTCCCAGGAACCTAGCAGGAACTTCAGGAGTAGAGGGGATGCCTAGGTTGAGCAAATACATGGGAAAACTTTTAAACAACATTTTGTTTATAAGAGTACATCTATTGCTGTGAAAGGCTGCACTCATTTTTACACAAATTTCTAATAATTAACATGAACTAGTACATAAAAAAACAACTTTGATAACTTGAAAATAAGCATTTAAAAGATGTACATGACCACCACAAACGCAGCTCTTCATTGTAAAAAGAAGATTACTAGGTACTTGTAAGAGTAGACTTGAAAGATACCTTAATGGAACAGTTCATCATTGCAGAAGGAAGTATAAAGAAAGATGAGAAGAACTTTAAAAGAGTGTAGTAAAGATAAAATGCACTCCTTCAAACCTTTTGGACATCAGGATTTAAAATCTGATGCAGAGATATACATTGCAATTAACATCCAATACTGAAAATTTAATAAATTCCTGGAAAGATGACAATATATAAAGGAATTTTTCTCACACGAATGGAGAAGCAACAAATCAGTGCTAGCACTTAAACGATCAAAAAAGTTAATTTCACAGATCAAATGGATTTTCGCTGCATGCTTTGCACATTCAGACCTTTATATTGGGAAGCCTGTCAAATAAAGGCACTCACAGAGGAAAGAAAGTAGCCGTATCAAACCACACGTGCAAGCTCATGAGGTTGACATGCTATCACCATGCATAAACAGTAAATCTCTCTGCATTTTAGTAGCCCTCTATCTAAACCCTACTCCCTCTGTAAAAAGCATGTTCAGCAGTATTGTGGCGCACACACACTTTGTTTGTGCTTATTAAATAAAAAGAAAGGATCACCTTCAACCATATTAATGATGGACTGGTGGATGAAGGATGTCTGCGAAAATTCACAACATCTGTTTGCTCCACTCTCTTCTCAGCGTGCTGCACCTATTCCTCATGCTTAATGATGCTCATCCACTCTGCAAGTTTTACGAACAAATGTGTGTTTAGCCACATTCATCATTCTGAATGAGCGTTCTTGATGAAGCATCCACTGGCCTGTTTCGCTCTTTCTGCTACACTTTAACAAATGACAACTGCTCTACGTATTTTTCATTTGTTAAAAATAAAAAGCTAAGTGAAGAATAGGCCCAGCAAATTTTTCTTTTACTCCTCTGGTAACTTCACTAGAAAATGGAATGCTATATGCATTTAAACTGTATATAAGTTCACATGCACAAATCTAAATGGTGCGGAGAGACGTATACTATTTTCAAAACACTACACAGCACAATACAACAGCATATCAGAAAAACATTCTCTCCTATACCAACAGGTGTAGTTCAATCTTCTCATGAAAGTTATGTATTATGTCTCACCACGATCAGCTAGGGGACTGATTCCGTGATGTACACAATGTGCTGATATGAGACACTCAGCATCTTTTGGTACCAGGTCAGCAACACATCACAGTGGACATCTGCCTTCCATTTTCCAGCTTTCCTCCTTTAAAGCATGCCAATATTTAAAGTAAAAGACATGTTTCCCAGAAAACATGCGTGCTGTAAATTCATTCTAGGAATGAATTCACTGCATAACAGTGCATACCAAATCCATGATATTTTTATCAATTAGAAAAATGGGCTATAAAGAATATTAGCGAGCAATCAGAGCTAAAGAATCAAATCTAATACAAAGAAAGTGCTCAGAAAATTTTAAATGTGGAACGTCTTCAGAATTTAGAGCAACTCTCAATTTTCATTAGTGTACAGAAAAATTAAAATATTCATCCTCATAGTGATTTTCCTAAATATGTCTTTATGAGACTACTAATGCAATATACAGTGAAATGTATTAGTTATACCCAGGAGGCCAGTGGGTGCACCGGATGAAGCATATATACATTCTAAAATATCAATAACCTTTGTAAAGAAAAAATGTTTATTGCAATACAGGCATCTAAGATACAGGCAAGTATTGTGGTTCTTGCTTTCATATTGCCTTTTTAAAAAACAGGTTACGGGAAAAAAGGAGATCCTGTAAAAAGATCTCTACAAAGTTTGCCATTTGTTGGTTTCCTTCTGAGAAGGTCTAGTATAATTTTCCTTGATTAATGTACTTTGTGATAGTTCACAGTGACATAATTATGGACCAAAAGAAGTGAGGAAGTTTTCACTTTTATTCCATAAGGAAACTCCTCTGTTTATAAAAAAGAAATCCTTAAATCATTATGTCTAAGCCAAAAACAGACATGACAATTCAATAAGAAGTTACAATTCAGTCAGTAGTAGGATCCAGAATCAAACATGTAGAAGTTTTCAGACATTGAAACTATTTTTAAAAACTGTTCTTCCCACAAATCTTTTAAAGTCAACCAACACCAAAAATAATCCAAATTCTTTCTTACTAAAGCAGATTAAAATTTTCCATTACAAACCTCTCTAAATAAACTAAATACTGGCATATTCTAATAATGTCACTAAGAACAGTATTCCTAACAAAAATAGTCTTAAACTTATATGCTAAATTATATAAATTATTAAACTCAGGGACTGGCTAACGCTCAACTAGGCAATGAGTGAACTAATTGTCAGAATTCGGACTTCTGCTCCAATGTAGGTGTGATAGCATAGCATTACAGTGACACGCAACTCTACAAAAGTAAATCACAGAATCATAGAATGGTATGGTTGGTCAGAGGAATGCTACTTTGTCCTGTTCCTGAGACTCTGCACATAACTTAGAAGGCATTAAATCATTAAATAAATAAAAATGAATTAAAACTTCTACAAATTATATCCTGCTTTTCCAATATTTTAACGTAAAAACTAGTGTCAGCTCCCTTCAACATATCTGAAGCCACTAAGTCAGAGATACTGACTGGCAAACTTAGTGCAAATCAGCATTTGTTGGTAACTTATGATCCATAACAAAAATGCATGAAATTACGTAATACAGATTAAACTGTACTTGAATTCAATAAAAGCTACCATAAATCAGCATGCGATGGTGTAGCCTTTCATAAATTAGTACAATGTAAAATGAAGGTCAAGAATTTCAAGAATCGATTTTTTGCCAAAGTTCAATAAGAACTTCCTGTGATGTCTGAACACAGATAAAATGAAAAGCAGAGGAGAGAAATATATCATAAGTCAAATGAAATACATAAAACAGAAATAACTAAAATTTAAATAGAAATTGCAACATATGTCTATTCAGGCTCCTCTGAGGTATAAGTACTCAAGGAATCCATTATTATGTTTAACAGAAAATTGTCTATGACAAATTTATAAGGTATATAGAAAACATTCCTCTTCAGATATCTATAATGAACACTGTAAAAGAACTGATAGCAGCTGCATATTTTTGTTATAAAAATGAATTTGTAATTATAATAAAATATACAAATTACTAGTTCCTTAAAAAAAGAGTGCCTCTGATCATCATATTTCAGAAATTAGGTCCCACAGAGGATTTTTTTAATATAAAGAAATTAATTTACATGTTTTGCTACAAATGCTTTTTTCTCTACTGTAAAACAGATCTGTATCTGAAAATAGAAGAAAGGATTTATGCAAAAATAACCTCAAGGGGGTCATTACAGAAACAGAAAAAGTCATTTTCTACTAGAATTGTAAAATGTATTTGCAATAGATGTTTTAAAATATGGCTATAAAATACATAAAACATACAAATGAACAGGATTTAATACAACCACAATAATTTAAATGCTATCCTTATTTAAGTGACAGACTGATTACGCCACAAAGCACAGTTTCCAAGAGGGGTGGAGGCAGATCTTTTGCTAATTTAAAAGTAGGGTGATATTAAACTTGATACGTGTGTTTTGTACTACATAGATACAAAGCCATCACATTCATTCTCATTAGTTACGTATGCATAGAGTATAGATAGTTCATTAGAATTCCTGAAATAAATATGTAGACATAATTAATCGCTCAACAGAAAAAAAGAAGAGGAAAACAAAAAAGAACAATATTGAAAGCAACAAGTACATACCATACCTCTATAGACAAGAGGTATAGGTACCTCTATAGACAAGAAAACCAGGGTGATAGTGCTCCTACCCATGCAAAACAGCAGGAGCACTGTGAGCATTCCTTCCCAGAACTGAAGAGCCGCAGTATACTTTGCAAGTGGTCCCAACAAGTCCACAAATGTCAGTGTGCCCTTCTATGACTGGCAAGGGAGGCTACAGAACTTGCAAGGCAGGTACAGTCTAAGACATACGTTAACTCAAACTGTACAATAGGTCTCAAGAAACACATCACAGTACTTTTGAGAAAATTAGAGCATAAATAACCTATAGATTACTGCAAATTACTCTGACAAAAATAAGTCCAAGCACATCTGACAGTAAAATTACACTCTCCTCAACAACAGGCTCCCTTAGGTAATCCCTTTCTCTCCCCATCCCAAATGTTAAATTGTCGTAGCTTTATAACAAGTCAGGGCTAAAAGCTGCACACTGGCAGTAAAGCACTTCTTTTCATCTTACATAAATTTTATTTCTTCTCAATAACATCGTGTGGTGTATTTTATGAAAATTTTGAAAAGCATCACAAAGGAACAAAGCGTAAGTGATACGATTCAAAGCATCCAAAGGGCACTATTTCTGCTATCTACAAGAACATCGCATAATTTCTTCCTCTATTGCAGGCTGAGATTATGCTTTTCCATGGAACAACAACACCTGTGAGCTATGGGGGTTGTACTTCATTTTTCTCAAGGAAATGAAAGGGTTAATATATTTTAGACCCTTACAAATAAGATCTCAGCTGAAAACAATGGTATGTCACTCAGAAAATATGACAGCACCTATGACAAAACTGAATTTCTTTGACAAAGTCTTGTCAAAGCCTTGCCTTAGTTTTCCTAGACTGAATCAGAGGTTCTAAACAAGTATTCTCTCTCTTTTTCTGCTTTTTCCCCAACAATGTATGATCTTATTCAGCAATGAAGGCAGCTCCTTTTTTTTAATTTATTTACAGAATCAATCTGACATATAGTAATCTTACACACAGAAATCACAGAAATTTGAATGGAGACAGAATGTAGCAAGGCAGAAGGTGGAAGAACTGCTGACAGAATATTTGTGACAACTTTAACATACCCTTCCAAAAAGCAGTTTCTATATCTAAACAACTTAATTCTGAAGTTTTCCACTGGGGACAATTCCATATCCTAAAACAGATTCTTTAAACTTATCTCCTCCTTAGAGTCAGCCATAATTCTAATTCAAATGCCGCTCTTCATATTTTTGCTTTATTCTTTCAAAAAGTTCCTGCCTTGTATTTACACTACTCCTCTTTCTTTATGTACCCTCAAACAACTCAAGAGCTCTCTTTCCAGAAATACACGTCATGAACCAAGTAATACTGTGGATATGTATGGCTTGGCGCCACAAAAAAAAAAAAAAAAAAAATTAACTACAATTTGCCTCTATATGGTTCCCAAAAGTTCATGACAGGTTTCTTCTAATTGGATGACCCTTATCAATCATTACGTACAATTCTCCCCATGACTGCTTTCTAGGTTCTTATCTCTAGAGAGACTGACTGTCGGAGACTATTTAGGAGCCCTCTATCTGATGTGATAGATTAAATTTTACCAAGTGAAAATCATCTGATTTTCCCCAGGTTCATTTTAATCTCTACCAATCTCTTTGTGCCATTTCCCTACCTCCACAAGTGACCAGGATTCCTCCTAGTTTGTATCTTATAAACAGCTAGTACACTACTTCCTTCCACACCGAGGCATACAGGTAGCTTTGTCAAAGGCCCCAGACATACTAAAGAATCTGGACCAATTCAATTTATTTACAACTGTGAAAATAAAATAAAGAAATCTTTAGTACTGGGATTTGGTAGTGGGATAGTAAAACACTCCTAACAGAGGGTAATATAGCAAATTAGTTTTATCTGGTTCAGACAATACAAAAGTGAATCCATAAGACACTTCAGAAACCCTGAGATCAAGTGTTTTGTCCTAATGACAGCAGGCAAAGCTGGCTTTATGAGAAGGGTTTTCCATTCCGTATTCAGCATTTTCTCCCAACTGATGAGTTCCCCACTGATCTGAAGAAATGTTGAAACTACAAATGCACGCTGTTAAGAAATGCACTTGTTATTTAGCAAGTACCAAATTAAGACCAGCCTGTGGAACTTCAATGCAGTCTCCCAGTGTATATTCACTATACTGCAATAACACAATAATGTTTGCTTCTGACATTACTCAATTCTCTAAACAATAATCTGACAACTAAGAAGATGGTATGAGAGAACAACCCTGCAAATGATGAACCAGGGAAACTAGGTGAGAATGGGGAACAGGTAGGCAAAGAGGACACAAGCAGCCAGGATGTGGTAAAGATTGACCCGAGGACCTGGCAGGCCTCAACACAAGAAAAGCTGGATATCTAAGGGAAACAATGAGAGAGATCTCATATCTGACAACCAAAATGTCTGGGACAAAGATGAAAGCCAAAGGAGAAGTGTGAGAATATGACAGAGAAGATATGGATACCTAATCTTCCCAAAGGTTTTGATCCCAGCTCCTCCGTAAAATTTACGAGGATATGCAGGGAACATCACCACCACGTTTTCAGATAGGTTGCCCGTCAGATTCCCTAATCACATCTTGGGGGCAGGGAACAAAAAAAACAGAGGCCTGAGTAGCATGTGATAACAGATGTGACCCAGGAAATAAAATTAAGTTAAAATTGAGGCCAAAACTGATCAGCAGTATGAAGTTACCTTGCTCAGTACTGTTGCCCGTGGATCACTGACGCCCAGCATCAACAGTGAAAAAATGCATACCACAAAGGGTCTACCAGCTCCATCCACTTTAACAACTTAAAAAAAAAAAAAAAAAGTTTCTGAGGGCAAGATAAAAACCCAAGGGTACTAGCTCTTTTTTTGGGGTTAGTTGAAGATAAAGGTGCTCTTAATTCTCCTTGTTTTCTTGTTGATACATAGCCATAAAACAATATCCATATAAATAATCCCACTATCATCAAACTCTGAACTTAGGTGTTATTTTTCTGTAACTCCAGACTTGCCTTGCCGAAGCACAACATTTGGCAGGGCTGTCCTTAACAGCCTCCGGCACTTGACAAGAAAAGACTAAAAAAGATGCAGAATAATGTTATTTTATCATCATATAAATATATTCTTAACAGTATATATTAAAATGGCATAAATATTTTCATTCATTGCCATGTCACATTCTTGTATGAGAAACTTAGTAACTTATTTTCTTGTGTTCTTTGGAAACAAAAAAAAAAAACCCCAAAATTTCCAGTGTGTTAAAAAAAATTTCTAGCGTGACTAACTCAAGTTAAAATTAAAAAGGTATATTTAGACCCAAATCTTCAATACTTTCAAGTTATGTAGCACCTGACAAGTAATTTGAGAAGGCCCACTAATACCCTCCTCACAAAAATCATACTATGCTTTCCTTCAGCAGAGACTCAAAAGAATTAGGACAATTGAAACACCTGAAGTGTTTACTACACTCATACCTTTAAAAAAAAAAAAAAAAAGTTCTTCAATAATGTTGTGCTTGCTAGTAGCATTCAGAAAAACTTCATTTTCCTCTAGTTTTATTGTACAACCCTATTTAAAAAAAAAAAAGACACCACAAGAATCTAGACTGACACATACAAATATTTCACACTGACTAATAAAAGGTTGACATATAAAGAATAAGTATTGTGTGTGCTAGAACCAGCCTCTACTTTAGACACAGCTGAGTTCACATCTTTTAAATAGGACATGTCAGCACTGTGTATCCTTACAAAATCAGACAGACTACACACCTGTCATTGACTTAACTGGGCAAGAGACATGACTGGTGCTCAGAACTTCAGCCAGAAATGCCATTATCTGGCAGTAAGAAAATTCCACTCAAAGAATGAAGCTTAGCAGAGACATTTTGCCATTGTTGGTCCATCTCTTATGAAGCAACTTTTTTTTTTTTTTTTTTTGAAGTAATAAAATAAATTTAAATATATGTAAGGAAACAACTTGAATACCAAAGAAGTGGTTTCCTCCAGTATTCTTCTATGCTTTCATTTTTAAAATTATTTTATTAATCCAGCACAGATAGCAAATGATTTTCATTACTGCAATAAATGAAGGATGGCATAATGAATTAGCAAGAATTTACAATTTTTAGTGCTACTGCTGCACTGTGTGAAGAGTTATATTGCATAGTTTTATTCTAGGATCATTTCTAGGGTATGACTCCTAAACTTTGCCAAATTTAAATCCATCTTCTAAGTATATATGGTACAAGTACAACACATTCTCAAGATAGATTTAGCACAAAAGGCTATTTGATAGAATTTTCCTCATAATAAAAACCTCTCCAATTATCACTTTGTCATACTTTGCCTTCCAGGTACATACATACTTTAGAGAGTATATATTTTTTTTCCTGTGAGAGAAGGTCTTTTCCTGTGAGAGTATGTCTTTTTTTCCCCTCTCCCTTTCACAAATTGTGATTCTTTCATTTCATAGAGCAAGTAGAGCATTATATGTTCAGTTGCCCTGTGTGTCCTCCTTTTCCATCAGCAGATTTTGCTGGGATAGATTTTGAGGACTTCGGGCTTTTAGTGAACACCTGGACAGAAGCACGGGCAGGTTTGAGTAAGTCCATAAATCCCAGAGATACCTCCACAGAAGTACATAATTGCTGATCTGCATGCTCAATATGTTAACTGCTTTCCAGAAACATGAGCGTACTTTCTAATGCACTACATAAAGCAGCCTAACATTTATTTTTTCTTCTGAGAAATTCCAGACAAAAAGCAGAAACCCTTAAGAAATATGAGGCTTGGTCTACAGCTGGCTGCTCAGATGAGACACAAGTCTGATCTGTACCTGTAATTGGTCACAAATGTTATTTTGTAATGACAAGGTTGCTTCCTGGTTAATTTAATTTAATATACTTTGAAAAAATAGATTAAATGAAAAAGACCTTCATTAAGGAGTAAGAATACTCATAGCAAAACTAATCAAGAATATAACTCTATAAACACAACTATTTTAAAATTGCATTTTACTATTTCCCAGATAAATTGTGTAGCAGAGCACTAGAGTAAACAAATGTTTTAAGTGTGAAAGGGTTCCCATCTCAGCCTGTAACAAACGCAAATTCTGATTAAATATCTCTTAGTAATTCATTTCAAATCAACCCAACTATTTATTCTAGTCAAACTTCTAGAGAAGAAAGATTAACTCATCTCATTTGCTCCCAGCATTGCATGTAGACTTCAATCTCATACGTCATTATGAGTTAAGAAAATTAAATTACAAAAACAAGAAGTCAGGAGGACACGTTATCACCTGCCTCAAAGAAGTGTTAAATAGCTATATTAATATTTGTAAAGCGCTTTGGATTCCCAGATAAAAGCAGCTATACACACAAGAAATATTACTGATAAAGAATGTTACAAATACAGAGTTCTTTCTCAAGCCCCTGCTCTGGCTGTAACAACACTTGCTTGCTCTTGGCGCTCATTCAGTCAGCCCCAACACCTCAAATTCTTTGGACCTCCTTAAACTAAAATAAGATACAAAAGGACATAAAAACAAAACAGAACATGAAGGCAGGGAAGTAATCAACAGAAAAGATTGAGGAAAGGGTGAGATTACTCTTGGAACTTCTGACAAGAGAAAATTAAATGCGGACTACTGGCATGAGGAGAGAATACGAGGAATAAACAACTCAACTCTTGGTACAAGGGCAAACGAAGGTCCAGAGAACTAAGAGTTCTATCAAAGGAAGGAAAAAAAAAAAAAAAAA
>WHYT01016442.1:83919-98907 GCA_009806455.1 Tetrax tetrax
AAAAAAGAAAGGAAAAAAAAAGGAAGAAAAAATGAAGGAGAAAAAAAAGGAAGGAGAAATTCTAAATGCAGAAAGATGTGTTGGCACAGAGTAAGATGGTTCAACAGGTTTGAAAAATGAGCAAACTGTCAGGTGTGGACAGAAATATGCATAGAGCTGCCTGTGTAATGAGCCTGACCTACTGTAAAACCACCACAGCCCTAAGCATATACACACATAACAGACAACTCATCTCTAGAGTAGTACCTCTCTAGGTTTTTTGTTGTTGGGTTTTTTTTAATAAAAATCTGTCAAAAATTACATTATATATCCTTTTGCAGTGTTTTCTTTTGCAACATGAACACAAAAAAAATAGGTAGCAACCTGTTCCAGTAGTGAAAGAGAGCAGAAAAGAGACACTAGCAAGAGATCTTTTGTTAGTTTTGAGTTCTAAACTGCAAATTGTCATTGTTACAGCAGGAAAAATCTCCCCACACTCTTCTAGCTTCTTCCTATATGAGAAAAACCAACAGGGGCCAGACAGATGACACACACTTCAGCACCCAGAAGAGTTACGTCATCTTTCTTTTCATTCTGGAAGAGTCCATTAGTATTTCTTTGTATTTTTTTTTTAATTTATTTTGGGTTATGATTCGTGCAACACTAGAACATCAAGCCTTCAGATCCAACATTAGGATTCCAAAATGGTAGAAGCAAAGCGCACAAGCAGTGGGAGAAAAAGGGAGCAAATTTCTGATGCAAAGATCTGGAATCCCAGCCGATAGCCCCGATTTTACAAGCACACCCACGGGTTCAGACTCCTTCCTTCTTTCACAGGGAAATAACAGCAAGATCAAAGTCAAAGACTACTAAAGACAGAAGCTCTTTCTTTGTATTCAGATTCAAAACAGAAGAGTCAACATCAGAGAAGATGAAAAGAAAACATCCCAAAACAAGGCAGGGCTGGGTTACTCCCTCAAACTTCTGTGGGTTTAGACTGTAACTTGCTAAAGAACATTTTGAAAAGACAAACAGATGTGTTTCACTTAATTCCCAAATAGCAGCAAAGACAAACTAAGTCTTAAAAGTTCGAAGTATTCATAGCATCAGAGTTACGATGGAATCCCCTCAACCTCAGTCTGCTAAGGCACGTACATAAGGGACAACATTGTGCCACACGAATATAAGACTAGCTTGTTTTAAATGCCTAAAACACAATTTCTGTAACAGTTCCACTTTGTTCTGATTTTATCTCACCATCTTCAGCTTGACAGACTGCATCTTATATTACAAACTTTCTTAGCAAGTTGCTACTGCTCAGAATGAATCTTGACACAACAGGGATACAAGGAGTCTGTGCTCACACACTGCTAAGTTGACTTTTCCAGAGCAAAGATTACACACCACAGCTGCTCCTCAGTGGAGCCTGCTCAGCTGCAGCTAGGCATCCTCACAGAACTTGCAGGAGAGCTCCCCATGCTTCAACACACACCAAGCAGCCTAAGCCACTATATTATATATTTACAAGTGGTGTCCCCCAGGGGTCGGTACTTGGGCCCATCTTGTTCAATATCTATGATGATATTGATGACCTAGGCGAGGGGATTGAGTGTACCCTCAGTAAGTTTGCAGATGACACCAAGTTGGGTGGTGGTGTTGATCTGCCTGAGGGTAGGGAGGCCCTTCAGAGGGATCTGGATAGGCTGGATCGCTGGGCTGAGCTGAATGGGATGAGGTTCAACAAGGCCAAGTCTCGAGTCCTGCACTTTGGCCACAATAACCCCATGCAGCGCTATAGGCTCGGAGCTGAGTGGCTGGAGCACTGTGAAGAGGAAAGGGACCTGGGGGTGTTGGTTGATGCTCAGCTGAACATGAGCAGACAGTGTGCCCAGGTGGCCAAGAGGGCCAAGGGCATCCTGGCCTGCATTAGAAATAGTGTGACCAGCAGGAGCAGGGAGGTAATCATCCCCCTGTATTCGGCGCTGGTGAGGCCGCACCTCGAGTATTGTGTTCAGTTTTGGGCCCCTCGCTACAAGAAAGACATTGAAGCCCTGGAACATGTTCAGAGAAGGGCAACAAAGCTGGTGAGGGGTCTGGAGCACAAGTCTTATGAGGAGCGGCTGAGAGAGCTGAGATTGTTTAGTCTGGAGAAGAGGAGGCTCAAGGGAGACCTTATAGCTCTCTATAACTTCCTGAAGACAGGTTGTGATGAGCAGGGGTTTGGCCTCTTCTCCCAGGCAACAAGCAGGACCCGAGGAAATGGCCACAAGTTGTACCAGAGGAGGTTTAGATTGGACGTGAGGAAAAACTTTTTCTCCCAAAAAGTGGTCAGGCACTGGAATGGCCTGCCCAGGGAGGTGGTGGAGTCGCTGTCCCTGGCAGTGTTCAAGAGGCGGCTTGATGAGGAGCTACAAGATATGGTTTAGTAGCTGAGGCAGCAATGGTAGTGGGAAGACGGTTGGACTAGATGATCATATAGGTCCCGTCCAACCATGTGATTCTATGAATTCTATGAATTCTATTAGAAACAGAAGACCCCTTGAATTTATAGGGTATATAGCCACTGTCTTCCCCAGGCCAGCCAAAACCAGCTCTCAAAAACACATGAAAAGGACAGTATGAAGCCAATGATCTCTTAAGAGAGACTGTTCCATCATGTACTTCCAGTATTAAAGAAACCAAACAGAAAAACAAGGCACCATTTAAGTGAAAGGTATTTTTTAACTTTACAGAGCCATACGGTTTTATGTCAGACTTGCAGTCCAAGTTGTATTTATACTAATTTTTTTTTTTTGCTAAATATCGTATATTGTAAAAGTATGTTTAAGATGAAAAGGCATTCCTTACTTCTCCCAATATAGAATGTAATTTGTAAGATGCTTTAATAAATTTTGAATGCTTTTTAAAGATCTAATCTGGACATGCAAGCTAACTTTGTGTACATTAGCCAACTAATACTATCTGCCCAAAGGTGACTTGTCAGAGACTAGCAAATAAAGCTAAAGCTAAAAAACTGCTCCGTTCAAGATGCATCCTGTTGTTAAAATGCCATTGTTTGCATAATAAAGTATTTCATGTCTTTAACCTTCGGTGTAAATATTGCAAATGATATTTCTTTTTCTGATAATTAAGCTTAGTCTTCAAAAGAGTGACAACTAGTTATAAAATCTCATTTACACTTAACATCCATAGTGCTTTTAGAATGAATGATAATGCTTTCGACTATCTTCAGATAAGAAATACTATTTATAATAGAAAACAGTTTTTATACCTCAACACTTTAATGACTCATTGAAATCACTATTTAGAAGACTACTCAGAATGAAGTCCAGGAGATCTGCTCTAATAAGTACACAGCAATGTAACTATGGGCTGCACAATTAGGTCCTCTGTGCTCTCTTCTAATATTATCTAGAGAGTAGAGTGCAGCATTTCCCCATCAAGATCTCCATAGTTTCTTCTTTGGCATTAGAGTTTGGTCCAGATCTATATGCGGGAGCTGTCTACGGTAAGCTTGTTCATGACCTGTAGCAGGTCAGCTTACAATCAGCTACAGATTTGTCATTATGTAACTCTCATTTATTCTCTGGCACATTCTTAATTTTTTGCCTTTGTCCATCTGCCACTACTTTGGTAGGACTCTGACTCTTTACCCTCAGACATATGCCTAGCTGGTGCAATTACCATTTAGAAGAGCAAGTACTCAATATTTATTTTCTGACTACTCTCCTATAACGTTTGTATTTCAAATGAATTTTGCCACATACATGTCATACAGCATATAATGTGCCCGTTATATGATCTGCAATACTCTTTACTTGCAACTCTTAGATAATTATGAAAGGTTTGCTGTAATTGGAATGGGAAAACAAGAATCATTGCCTTAAGACAAGCACATGAAATGCACTGCCACACAATGACTTTCCTAAGAACTCTATTAGAAAGTGCCATGACATAATTTCAATTTGTAATGTCCCATTTTTAAGCATCATCTCATACAAGTCTTAAAATCTGCTAATTGGAAATCCTCACTATGTACAGAACACTGCTTTCAAAATGACAACTGTTCCTCTTTTATCAGAGTACTCAATAGCAGGAGAAAAATAATCTCCAAAATTCAAAGCATTTTGATCTGGTTCTGTCAAAACGCTGTGTATTCTCAGTTAGTAATTTCTCTTCAGTTAAAATAGAACTATTTTTGTTCAGGGCAGTAGCTTTCTGGATAGGATCATCTCCAAAAGTTGAGAAAATAGTAAAAAAAAAAAAAAAAAAAAAAAAAAAAATTACTATTGCTACTTTGCCATACTACCTGCCAGGTTTACTTTAGAGTGAATTTGAAATTTAGAACTTAAAAAAAAAAGTCTAGTCCCAAAGAGTCAGAGTATGGTTTATTTCATTAAATATGTATCCATTAAACATTAGGATTTTTTTTTATGTAGAAGAAAGGGATATTAGCAATTAACAAATAGCTGTTATTTTTTGGGTGATAATAAAGAGCTACTGTTTACCACTTTATCTCTCCTGAAAAATACTAGTACCTCCCAGACTTTTTCCACAATAGATAGCTACACCATATAAAGAGTATTTTGGATATCTTTCCCTGTCACAAGTCACAGAATAATCAAGGTTGTAAGGGACCTCTGGAGGTCATCTAGTACAAATCCCACACAAAATAGAGCCAAAAGCCAATGTAAATCAACTTTCTGACACCTTCTATCAGTGTCTACAATATTACTTAAAAAGATAAGTTCATCTGTGAAATAATTCAACCATTATTAGGTGTTCTGTTGGTAACGCCTACTTTCATTTCTGCTTGGTACAACATCAGTGCCTAACAGTAAAAGCAAGCAGGCTGGCAGCTCCTCCTCATTTCCAGCTGTTATTACAGACATCTAGACTCCTTTTTGCAGCAAAAGCACTAGACATCTGTAGAAGCAGTAGGCAGCAAAGTGATAGAGCCAGGATTGTGCAAGTTGCCAAATGCATATGTACAAGTTGTCTGCAGCCTGAAGAACAAGAATCAGCAGTATAAGAACCATGCTCACTTTAATCATGGAAAATATTAGAAGAAAGACTTAAAGCTAAAGTAGCTAACAGTTTTGCTTATAACAAGACAGCAGATTGCTGACACGACAGGGTCTCTTTTAAGTATGCCAAATTGTCTCAAATGGACCAGAAGACTGGCTAGTGGGTTGCTATATTCAAGACTCCATGTAAAAGGTGGCACTCTGTACATCTAAATGTGCCAGGATATTGGCCCTGATGACAAGCCAAACCCACCACTGAATTAATGCTGCTAGGCTAGGGCAGACATTATACAGAGAAAGTTTATAAAACCTTAGCCAATCCACTGGTCTTCCCCGCTTTCAGTAGTATGCGGCCCTTAGCAAAGCTGCAGTGAAATCACATATGGCAGTAGATATCCCAGCTGTAACCACAATAGGTAACAAGCATGAATCCAGACAACAATATGAAAGCTATGACTCTAACTTTACCAACCTCAGGCACCACTGAGGAAATCAAACATTTGCAGCCATTTCAAGGTGCTGCCAATTCCACCACCAGCATTAAATTCATTTCTCTCACTTTTGCCAAAGCAGTAGCTCTCAGCATACAGAGATTAAAGTTCAGTTTTGTGTGTGCTTTAACTCTTATTTCCTTATGTTGTGGTTTACTCACTCAGCACCTTAAATACCACACAGTCGCTTACTCACTCTCCCCCTCGCAACCTCACCCCCCAATGGGATGGGGAGAATTGGGAGAGAAAGAAAGGCAGAACTAGTGGGTTGAGATAAAAACAGTTTAACAGAACAACAAATTAAGAGAAAAACAGAGAGGGGAAAAGAGAGTAACAACAGAATATACTAAGCACATGATTTATGGTACAATAGCTCATGGTGGATACTGATGCCCAGCTCATTCCTGAGTAGCAAAACCACACCCCCGGCATCTTCCCCACTTTATAGACTGAGCATGGCCATCACATGGTATCTAATTATCTATTATCCCTTTCACTAATTTGGGTAAGCTATCCCAGCTGTGTCTCCTCTCCCAGCTTCCTGTGAATATTAACTCTGTCCCAGCTGGGACCAGAACACCCTACTTACTTCTCATCATGTATCCCAAAGTAGGTGCCGAAAGGGCGGGAATTATTCTTCCTTCCCAAATGTGCACAAATGGGAAGTACCATCATAAATTTACATTAAAAGGTACACATTTTCACTACTGGAAATAACAGAAGGCTCTCAGAGGGCCCAAGTAAATCTATTAAGAAAATAATCTAGTCTTAATTTTGCAACACAATGTGGTTCTAGAGGTCTTTCATAAGGGATACCTTAGATGTCACAGTTTAAAAAGAGTAGCTCTCCAGGAGTCCCCAGCGTCTACAGGACAAGCGCTAGCAATCCCTTGCTACTACTATGCAAGGTATGATGAAACTGAATGATCAATGTGCCATTGCATAACTTAAATTATGAGGAAAAATGATGAAAGGATGGACTTAGGATTAGCTTTTATGATACCATCTCTCACTTTGCCACTCCCCAGCTGCTCAGTGTCTCGCCACAGGTTACTTTTCTGTTGCAACAATTAAGGTTTTTTTGTGAAATTATGCTCTATTCCCGCATCACTTATAAATAGGGGTTAAAAAAGGACATAAATGTACATATTAAAAGACAGAAATTAATTTTAGAGTACAAATCATAAACAGAGCTGCAGTAAGAACAGGAGATAGGATCAGAACCTTAATCTAGCTTCATTACTGGTAAACTATGGCACTGGTATATAAGCATTAAGTTAAACACAAAGTGAACATCAAGTGTGAAATCACCACTCCTTGGTTTTAATGAGTTGGACTGAGCCAATCTCATCGACACTACAAAACCACAAAAGGTCTTCCTCACAAACAGGTGTTATCACTGTAAAATCTTGCTATTTATGCTGAATATCAGACCTACTGGAAAGCAGCTCTGCAGACAAGAACACTGGGGTCCTGGTGGACACCAAGCGGAACGTGAGCCAGCAATGCGCCCTTGCAGTAGAGGCCCATAGAATCCTGGGCTGCATTAGAATGTTGCAAGCAGGTCGAATGAGGTGATCATTCCTCTCTGCTCAGCAGTGGTGAGGCCACATCTGGGCATCTTTCATATGAGAAGAGACAGGGCTGGGACTGTTCAGCCTCGAAAAGAGAAGACTCGGGGGGATCTTATCAATATGTATAAATACACATAGACATGGGGAGGGGAATGGGAACCACAAAAAAAAAAAAAAAAAAAAAAAAAAAAAAGAATAAACCTACAGAGATTACCAGACAAATGAGAACTATAGAAACAATATTACATCTCTGTGGTCTTAATACCTTCAGCGAGAAGTAGAATGCAGCCACAATTCTGTATTGGTGTATCTGGGAATCCTATTTTAAAGAGGACCAAGTATAGTTATTATTTACTTTGTGACAGTCAGGAGCCAAACATCAATGGGTAAGAAAGTTAAAAGTCAGTGGATAGCTACTGTAGAATCAAATCTCTGTTTTAACTCATCGGTACTCAGATCTGATGAGAAAGAATAAATATTGCAAAGGAGTCAACAGTGATATGATTCTATTACAGAACATATCTATATCTGTTAACAAAAATGATAGTTGTAGCAGTGTAAGACATTTTTGTTATAAATACCTATTTCAATCTAGTTAAAAATACATTGACAGCATACAGAAATAAGCAGCAGCTTGATCTGGCACTGATTTAGCATGAATTCACACACTTGAGAGAAAAAAAAAAAAAAAGCAGCAGCCCTTACATCTTTTGTCCATACTGCTCTTCAGAGTTTATAATTGGACGTCCTTATCTTCATGTTCTTAGTAACTTCAGACAGAGCATTTCCAGAGCATTCCGCTGGCATACTTCACTCAAATCATCTACTACCATAAAATTTGTAAATTTTTTGTAAATTTCTAAAATTTGAGGGGACTGAACAGCATACATTAACCACCACTATTTTAAGCTTCCCTGACGCCATTACTGTTTACTCATCTGTTCTTTGGTGATAGTGAGTAATTGTACTACTGTGAAGGGGGAAAAGGAGTGTTGGAGTTCATCTCTGGGTAGTTCCAGAGATGTCTTGCGATTTCTTGGTCTAGTCACATACCAGCTTTCAAGCTCCTTGTTGCACAGCAAACACTAGCGGAATACACAACAGTGACAACAGAAAAAATACCAAGTATGCGGTTTTTCATATTCACTGGGAAAGCCGTGAATGAGATGCTTCACGGTCCCACAAGTACACAAGAAATTGCTTAATAAAGATTAAAAAAAAAAAAAAAATACAGTCAACACGGTTTTTTTATGAAGTTGACAATTTGGCTGTTGGCACATAAGGACTCTTCTTGCTTCAAGCTATTTCCACTAAACATCAATAAATAAAATATCATGCAAATGAAGCTTTGCTATAGATGTTTCAGAAAATTCTTCAATCTGTCAAAATAACCTTAAAAAAACCCCAACAAACTAACCACCCAGCCAAACAAAAAAAACCCCCACAACAACTACATATACTTAAATTCTAAGGCAGGGCATAATGTTGAGCCATATCATCTAGTACCATTTCTGACAAAAAAAAAAACAAACCAAAAATAAAAACAAAAAAAACCCAAACACCAACATACCAACCCTCAGTTCTTAAGAGTTCCATGTATTGATGCACTGAACATGTGTTTGCATACAAATATATCTAGATTACATGTAAACCTGTACATATGCAAAAGGAGCATTTTTCCATAAATGGATGCTTCATATTCTCTGTGTAAAGATTTAACTTCAAAGCAAATCAAAACATTATAACACATATGAACATTAATGACAACAACTAGATGCAGATAAAATGATAACACTTTCACTTTCCAAAATCCAAGAGCAGCCACTTTACTTCCTTGTCTCAGCATGCAAGCTACATAATTAGATTCTTTGTTTAAAAGTGATCATGTAAAATGTACCGATACTCCCATCTATAACAGCATTAGCAGCATAACTTTTCTAATACAGACATAAACTAATTTGCTTAGTTTTTAATACTGTCTAATGGAAGAGATAGAAAGCAGAAAAAAAAAAAACCTCTCCAACATACCAGGAAGAAAAATCGAACACTTGAAAATTGAAAAATGCAAAATGCCAAAAGAGATTCTTCAATGTCTCAGCTATTTACTGTAGAAATCTTTTCTCATTTGCTGATGACTTTGGCAGACCTGGTTTTGTCACCAGTCACTCTGTACTTTGTTTAATTATGCAGTACACCAACAGAAATTTTCTTTCTGATTGCATAAATCACAGTGCTTTGACACCAACCTCAATAGCAGCTGCTAGAACAATACACTGAGAGCTATTGACTCCATCTCTCAAGTCCACAAGGTGTATCATTTAGCCAAGAGTGATAATTAGACATGGAATATACTGAGAACTGTCAATAGGCATGTCAATAGGAGGACTCTTAGCATCTACCAACCAGTAAATCAATGGTGTTTTTCAGCTATAAAATCAAGAAAATGATAGCTTTCAAATGAATGGTGGAAAGGAAACATGAAGCTCCTTAGGGAGGAATAAAACAGCTCAATTTTCCCTCACTGAGTGGCTCTCCAACTGCCTCACTCAATAGAAAAGGTCACAGAACATTACAGCAAAATATCTCTGAAACAAGATGTACAACAACGCTGGGACATGACATGAAGTACAAGCACACTACAAAGGCCCCTATATCTCTGACCTGACAGAATTAAAGCATGGGTCAGCAGATGCCAGACAAGACAGGAATTGAAAGACAATGATTGATCTGAGTAGAAGAAAATATGACTGCCTGTCCGTATCAAATATGTATGTATGCATGAACATGATTATACGTACAGTGTGCCCCCTCCCCTCACAACAGTTTTTAAAGCCATAGTCTTGCTGTCGTCTTTCTTTTTTTTTTATTTTAATGAATATAATTTCCAGCTGAAGTCCAACAAAGACATAAAGCTGATCTTTTTCACACATAACTTTTCCTACACATGACATCTTCCTAGCAAAAACTGTACCAGAATTAAACTGATCTTGTAATACCACTTGCATGTATCTGTTAAGCAGAAAGAGGCAACCTAAAATTCATAGTTAAGTACAGTTCTGAGTACTGGAAGAGTGGTGATAGAAAGCCATTTCTATTTACTCTGAACTCTTTCAACTAAATTTTTCAATTGGCATAAAGAGAAAAAGGACTCCAATGGCAAATAACACAAAGCCTGCTCTGAGAACTGGCGTATCTCCTACAAAGTCTGGTTTAAAACTGCAGCTGTGAAGTAATCATAGCCTCTGTACCATGGTTAGTTGAAATGGTTAGAAATGAAACTGTAAACAAGAAAGAACTACAGCACTGACAAGACAGGACAGGGGAGGGGAATCGGAGCACCACCAATCCAGTGAAGAGTTTCAGATTTGCCACAAATTGTATTTTCCTTTGGACTCTAAAGAAAATTGTCTTGTAAAAGGTAGCTGCTTAGTAGCTGCAAAGTCAAGGCTTTATATGACACCTATCTTTGGACATCGAATGAATTGTTTAATCCAGAAAAATCTTCCTATGAAAGTACAAATGTCCTCTGAGAAGCAACTAAGTGGCCCAGTGGCATTCCATGCTTCTCAACTCCTCAATAATTACTAGATCGGTTTCTTCAGTAAATGACAGCCATGCAAAGTGATTCCGAGATCTGAAAGTCAAGCTCAATTCTTTTCTGTTCCCACATCAGCTGAAGTATAAAATCACTCATGATACAGCTTAAGCTCTAGCTCATGCTTTTATGTGTTTCTGAGTTTCACATAACTAACAGGAGTTGGAAGCAGCCACGTCATCCTCCCAGTGAAGCCATGAGAGAGGCACATTCATGACACAAAGAGGGAGTGGATCTGTTGAATAAGATGCTGCTATCTCTACACTCACTCTTCCGTAAGCGCTCTTTAAATATCAGTGTGTTTCTTTCAGTGTCTTAACCAGAAGTATACAAAACATGAAGCCGTAAGTAAAAAACTCTTGTTGACAGACCTAACACACAGTAGGGTTTTCTTCTGCCTTTCTTTATTTGGAAGTTCTAGCACTGAATAAAAGATTAGCCTTTTTTCCCCCCCTCAACAAATTGCTATGTGAGAAATTTGAGTTCAAAGTCAGATGAAACGTTTCATCCTGGAGGCGCTAGCAGGGGAAAGAATGCCGCCAATGGTAGCAACAGTGAAAAAGAATCACAACTGCATCATGTAGGAAGAACCATCTGTGTTTTTTAAACACTCTCCCAGAACAGTGCATGTCATATAACCCATTTTCATAGATTTTAAAACCACGGGTTTTTTTTCCTCTCTAAATGGTTACATCTACAAGTCTTTTACAATTATCAACACAGACATTGTTTTTAACAAAACATTTAATTGCCAAGGTTGTGGGAAAAGCAGTAACCAATATTTACATTAGAAAATGAGCAATGGTGTAGATCAAAGGATTTGAAAGAGCACCTGGTGCAGAAGCTACATCATCAGCAAGGTGGTAAAAGCTACCAGAATTTAGAGAACAGTTACAGGGATGTAATATTTTTGATGGTAAACCTGCTTATGAATTTCCTCCTCCTCTTCCCCAGCCTTTTATTCCCTGTCTCACACCTCACTTTACCTTCTCCTATGACTTTTTGCAGAACTGTGATATAAACTCAAATACTGAAGTGACCCAGGTTTTTCAAAGTCTTTTGTTGTTATGCAATAGCATTACTTTAACTGGAGAAAATTCAGTATTTTGCAGTGGTAGGCCCGTGGCTCAGAAAACAATACAGCCTCTTCCTCCCTGTTCTCCAAAAATAAAATTGAATCAAATAAACCTAACTTTGCAGCTTGGGATCTATTACCTGCAGGTAACATCGTGTCCTCAAAACGGCCCTCAGAGAGAAAATTCCCCCATTGCCAATATTAACTACAGTCCAGTACCAAGTCATTTGGTAAAACAAACCAGTAATACAGAAGCGGAAATTCCTGAAATTCCTGTTATTTTTTGTTTCCTGTACCTTTTTATGTCAGTAGAAATAAACAATTAAAGACATGGTATAGACAAGTAGGTAACTCAGCATTTTAACCAACCTTAACTCAAACAACGTAAATGTTCTTTACTTTTATTTAATTTCTTAGATGCTTATAATTTTGTCTAAAAACTTCTGTCAAGTCTACACAAAATGGGGAAAACTGGCTGTTCGTACAGCCTCCTCTGCTTCTCTGTGAGAGATCTGCTGAAAGACACTTTATCAATGCAAAGGCATGTTTCATGACAGTTACCAAATAAAGCAACAGCAGTTTCAAAAATCAAAGAATGTTCCTTTGGGACAGCATTATTTGCATGTTCATAATGAATACTTAACTACACATCTGTGCAACCCCTTAGGTTTTTTGGAAGGAAGTGATCTTTTAAGAGGACTTCCAGCAAACACACTCAACATTTGCTGGGCTGAATAAAAGCAAGCTTATCAGTTAGCTTTCAACCTCATTTTAAACAGTTTATAAAAAGCTATGTGATTAATTACTGATTGAAGTGACCAGACTGTTAGACCAGGAACTTCCTTAAAATCAGAGGGTGACTGCTGAACAAGAATTTTGATGAGGTGCTACAGTTTACTGCTTATAATTCATCTGCTAAAAAATTAAGTATTCAAACTTAGTACTACACGTACTACTTAATATACTTAAATATAACTTATTACAACTACTTAATATACTTAATAATATCCTTAAATAACAATCAGGTTGATTTATTCTGAAGTGTTCTCTATTTTTTTCAATAAATAAGTGATTTTCAGTAAACAAAGGAACAGTGATGATGAGAACATCACATGCATACATACAGAAATATTTTCTAATATGGCACCTACAATCACTGTGATAATAGGAGATCCAGAGAAGGTATCATCTAAGCAAATTCCCACTATATTTAATCTATCACAACTCAGAGACCAATGAGTTAAATATTGGTTCAAAATATAAAAATATTGCTTTAAAATGTACAATTGTACCACATACACCCGTACAATATACATCATGTCTATATTTTACCTTACCGTACAGATATCTACACACGTGTGCACGTTCATGTTCTAAACAAGCATGAAAGGGGAATGTAAAGATTCCAAAACAAAAACTATGCTGTGCTACACAAAATTATCATCAGTATTTAAATTTACTAGGGTTTGTTTTTTTTTTTTCTATTGCTAATGTGTCAAATGAAATGCTATGAAGATATAGGTAAGTTTGCAAATACAAACTACCAGGCTTGCATAGTTACTATTCATTTTCTTTTGCCTATGGTAAACAAAGCCAATCTGATTAGTTTATTTAGCATAAAATAGTATTAGTTATACTAGTATTAAATATATTACTATTAAAACTGAAAACTTTCACCAGACTTTGTTATGTTTCACATCCAGCAAAAGCAGCCTAAGTATTTACAGCTTCTATAGGCTGCTACAGTTGTTATAGGCTGGGAGGTGAAAAGGAAAGTAAAAACCACCACCTCTACTGAAGGATACCTGTACTAAATCAAAAATTACTAAGAACGTCAGTCCCGAAGAGTCGTCCCTAAGATGAACCCTTTAAGAGGAGGATAAACAAACACAATAACGGACATAGTATAAACAAAGGCTATGGAATTTAAGTACTTTGGCAATCTAGTAACTAGTTAGTAAACTATTTCATTGTTTGCTGAAGATGAAATAAAATCTTAGATAAGTTTAGTATATCAAAAGTCCATTGTGGGCAAATAAACAAAGCTAAACCATAGAATAATAAGATTGCTGCTGCCATTTGGATTAGCAGTTTAGTCAACAGCAAGATCTGCAGCCAAAATGGATGCTTCTGACTTGTAACACCAAACACAGCAAGAGGACAAAAAGGTTATGCACTTGGATAGCATCAACAAGATCAAGCTTTTGCCACATGTGTTAAGAGGCCCAAAAGAAACACAATTAAATTAAGAACAACATGGAAAATAAGCTTCAACAGTAATTTTGCAACTACATATTCAGTTACTTACTATTCAGTGACAATTACTCCAAACTGCGTTTTGTTTACACCAGCAAATCCCATAATCACTCCTACCTATCCACAGCAAGTCTGAAAATCAATAATATAATATAATGCTTCTATGGTTAACCAAAGCCCCTATTTGCTACAAAGTGTAGATCCTAAAATGAATGCAGAAACTGAAAAAATTCCAGGTGCACAAGAATTATTTGGCAAGTCTCAAAGAATATGCTTAATATGAATTTACAACTTCAAGCGATGCCTGTGCATGCACACTTGGTTTCTTTATTACTGCACATTGTTTGGACTATTTGGATACTTGAGAACACCCTGCCAAGAGTAAGGCAATTGTTCAGATCTACAATCCCCTCCTACCTAGCCAGATGTATATCTAATTATCCGAGAATGCTAGCTGGGAATTACCTTTGAGAAATGTAAATGTTACAAAGTAAATAGGTCAACAATGTCCTTTTAAACAATTTATTTTATATATTAGGTAGGCAGGCAGTGCATGAAGACATATAAAGTACATTTTCAAACACTTTGATACCTAATCAATAAAATTAGGTATTCAAATGGGGAGTGGGTGGAGGAGAGGAAAGAGAGAAGCATTTTATTGTGTTGATTGTATTTCTCAGGCATGCTGGCTCCAGTCCTGTACTATGATGTTGGCGCTGGTGGGATGTCAGTAGCAGCAACCCGCATAATTTAAATCAAGCATTTTACAACTAAAGATTAAAAAAAAAAACCTGTAAACTCATCAATGAGCCCCATAGATGCAGATTTCTCTCAAACAGTGTGTGTGTGTGTGTGTGTGTGTGTGTATACACACAAATATTTCATTGAATAGGTCCTCACACACAGGAATGTCATCCAGTTGATCATTATGAGCCTTAGGAGACAGGGTGGAGGTGGGAGGAGTGCACGTGGGTATTACCTCACTGTTTTT
>WHYT01016442.1:111068-122194 GCA_009806455.1 Tetrax tetrax
CAGTAGCAGCAACCCGCATAATTTAAATCAAGCATTTTACAACTAAAGATTAAAAAAAAAAACCTGTAAACTCATCAATGAGCCCCATAGATGCAGATTTCTCTCAAACAGTGTGTGTGTGTGTGTATATACACACAAATATTTCATTGAATAGGTCCTCACACACAGGAATGTCATCCAGTTGATCATTATGAGCCTTAGGAGACAGGGTGGAGGTGGGAGGAGTGCACGTGGGTATTACCTCACTGTTTTTGAACATCCACTCCAAAAATAAAAACTAACCTGAAGACAAGGAGAAAAAGCAACTAAGTGATGTTTTGAACTGTATTCAGTTCAAAAATAGCCTCAAAAATAACAATTTCCTTAGTGACTCAAACCGGTATTTATGAAGATATTTCTGAATCAGAAAAAATCACTAGGTGTGATTTGCATCTTTGAAAGTCTCCCTCATGCCACAGCTTTAATTCAAACTAATAGTCGGGATAGGGGTTGAACTGCTGCTGCTATCGATAGGAGCAGCACATGCTAGGCAACATCACAAAAGTCTAGTAATGTATGCCCCAGACACTCCTGAAAACAAAAGAAAACAAACCAAAAAAATCACTACATATAAAGCAGTTAAATTAAAGCAGATAGAGAATTAAACTGAATGAGAATGCACTTTACTGTGACAATAAAATCTCCAGTATATAAGATTTTCCAATACTTGGGGAAATTACCTCTATTGTTACTTCTGAAGCAAATAACTATTAAAATCTCAAGCTTATACTTCTAAACCACATTTCTGATTTTTGTCTTTCAAATCAAAAGCTTCTGCAAATTTAACTAAATTATACAGCTTCCTCCTAATTCCTTTACTAACAGTATTTCTCTTGCAGCTCATAAAATCTGTTACATGTTCAACTTCTGAATTTAATTTGCATGATAATTGCAATAACAATAATACTTCATCATTAGGATAATATAGGCTAAGATCCTATGCAATGTTCACTTTTTATTGGAAACTCTGAGACTAAGGACACAGCTAAAATATTATATATTAATTTCAATATAGCTCATACCTCCCAAAATCCCACCAATTTACTTTTCACTGACAATGTTAAAAGAAAATGATTTATGCAGATCAATCACCTAGCTCATCAAGTCATTTACTGACAGCCAGCCTTCATCATTGCTACTTAAAAGGCACTGCTGACAGAAAAGACCGACTCTTTGATTAAGGGCTCTGTCTGGCTAACCTTTTATTTGAAGAATGATTGCTGCTGAGTGACAAATACTTTCCCATTCATTTCAAGGAAAAGATATTGACATTCAAATTCTTGATGTCTACACTGAGCAGATGCCACTGTTGGCAAGTGGCTTGATAGCAACAGCAGGTACACTGCTACTCTGGGGGGTGAAAAACAGCACCATTGGCTCAAGTTAAAGGCTCTCAACAAGTGAAAGCTACAGATCTCTCAGCCAAATCCTCTCTCTTCACCAGTTATCATCAAAGAACATCTGTTTGTTGTTTCTCCCTAGTCCTCTTCTTGAAAGTGTCCTAGCCTCACCTTGACCCCACTTTCAATTGTATTGGATGTTATTACTAAAAATAAAGAGAACTCAGCAGTGAAGTGACCCTTTGCTTGAGAAGGGTTATCCTCCCTTAGACAACATCCCCAAACACCAGTCGGGGAAATCCCAAAGCATGGGCTGCTGCTTCCGTACTAGTGTGATTTCTGTTGACAGCAATGTAAAATGGAAGTTGCATTTGCAGTATCACATACAAAATCAAAGCCAATATGTTTGTTACTTCAAGCTGATCCTGCTGTCACTTTCTACTTTATTACTTTATAAAAAATAAAAAAGGAGGGAGTGAGGGAAAGAGGAGATGAAAGCTGGCCAAAAGAAGCTGCCACATAATGTGCAAAAAGTAGTGAATGACCAGTTCCTGTTTTGATGAGAATCTACATCTGTGTTATAAAAAGCCATTTGTTTCTTTTTCCAAATAAAAATAACAGATCAATATATGTACACCATGGTCACAGCTCTCAGTACTAATTGTTCACAGAAATAAATCTACCACACACTGAAACAATTCTTTCTTTACTTGTACATTTCACAGACCTCAGTCAGATTCAGCACATGAATGCATATCACTTAACAAACGCCTTTTGATGCTATTGATGAGTTTCCTAACTTCTAAATTAGAAACAGTAACGCATACAGTGATGTTACAATCAAACATAGCCAATAAAGTGCAGCACTCCCCCACAAAAGTTTTTGCCCAGAATGGAGCATTGGGGATTAATATTCTGCTGTATAATTCATTCTAATATTTCCCTAATACTAAGACTCAGTTTACTCTTCTAGTGTGTCACAGAACTTCCGTTTATTATTGCATTAGGCAGTGATATTAAGTCATTGTTCACACCAACAAAGGCATCTGTTTTGGAGTTTGCTAACCTCTATCACATAACTTCAGAAAACTACATCATTTAGTTAGCAAGGCACGAGAGGGACAGAGAGCCTCTTCAAGACTACTGCTGGAGAAAAGAAGGGCTTGGTGTAGGAATCTTTGCTTTTCTTACTGTCCAAATATGATTTGCTCCACAGCTTCTTCCTTTTTACTGTCCAAATATGATTTGCTCCACAGCTTTTTCCTTTTGTGGTGCAGGATTAGTAGCTGCAGAAACAGAAGTCATGTCTACCAGGAGGAAAACAAGGAAGCCTTGCAAAGCCAGAGGACGAACAGCACCAGAGAGGTGAAAGGCCAGTCTCATTTTGCTTCTCCGAACAACAAAAAAGGAAAGTGCAAGGACAGAAGCACCATCCCCTTCTAAAGATGTCTGGCAAAGGTGGGGGTGGGTATTTATTTACAGTATATCTGTAATATCACCAAAATTATAATTGTCTTCTAACACTGCATTTTTAGTTCCCTATTGATTCAGCAGATTTCACGGTTGTAGAAAAGATTCCATGGTTGTAGGAAAGAACAAAATCAGTACACTTATTAATTTCTAAATGGAGCATTAGCCATTTTGTGATTTTTAAAAAGATTTTGTTTTATCTATTAGGAACAATCTAACATTAAGAACTAACAATCCATAGAGGAAAAAAATCTACCAGTAACAACTGTGGGTGTTTGGCTGAAGGTGTGATCCACTCAGTCTTTCTGTCCCACTCAACAAGAAGCTATGATGTAAGAACATCTTTACTGGGTCAGAGCAAAAGTCTCTGTAGTCCAGCACCTTTTGTCCAAAAGTAGCCAAAAGGGTGTGAATTAATACAGGAATAACGTAATCAAATACGATGCTCCCCACCATCATGCTCTACCAGCTTCCTACTGCTTTCAGCTTAAGAACTTCCCTAACCCACTACAGTTTGCATGTTTAGTAACTCTCAATAGTTTTTTTTTCATTAAAAACTTTGCCCAGTCTCATCTTCAAATTAGGCAAACTTATAGCACCCACAAGGCTGCCCCACCTCTTGTTGCTTGAACTTGGCTCTTAGTCCCCTTCCTCCACTTCTTCTCATCCTTACAGATGAGAGGACTGAACAGTTTGTGTCATCCCCCCGCCCCCTTCTCCATCTTGGCTGTGATTCCATAGACTTATGTTTCACAAACAGTGGGAGTCCCTGGTATTGCTTGGTTTATTTCTGTAGAGAAAAAAAAAATAATCATAATAAAGCTTTATATTACTGAAGACAACCTCCTGAAAAGTCCTTCCCACCACATATTTCCAATACTGAAATATTGTATTTATGACAGTAAAAGGAGAGCACCAACTGCATTTCTGAATTTGTCATAGCCATATCTCAAATTATTCCTAAAATGACTGAGATAAACTTGCTCTCAAAAGCATGAAAACGAACATATTAAGATAAACATGAAATATACCCAGTCTGTAAACAGCAAGAAATAAGTAAGAATGGCCCCCCCATGACTAAAAAAGAACACAAAGGTACTAAAACATTAGTAAGAAGAAAACGGAAATTGGCTTACAGACAAACATATCACTACACAAGAAAAATGTTGGCAATACAGATCAGAGAAATAAAGTAATATTCTTGCAGCTGGGCTGCACTATTTCCTTTATTACCATTAACACTTGATGCTCTAGCAAACGAGCTAGTGCAAAGTGTTCTCATTTTAATAATGATCTAAAGTTGATATAACCTTTCTGAAAAAGGTATGTTCAGGCATGGATAGTGGAGGTGGTGACAATATTTATTGGCTGGAATGCCTGGATCATCCAAGTGACAACACAAATACGCACAAAAATATGACTGAGCAGGACCTCAGTTTTTACTCCTGCAACAGTGTGCTGGTTGCCTTTCAGCGAATACACTGAGGATCAGCCATGACATCTCCCTTAATAATGACTTTATAGGTAAAAGCTAGGTAGAAACCAAAAACATATTGATTTCGGTAGAAAAGTCCTTCAGTGGCAACTTCAGCAACATGAAAAGTAAAACCAGTTTGGAGTCAATTGCCCATATCAAAAACAAACAAAAAAAACCACCAACCAAAAAAAAAAAAGAATGAAGAAAAAAAGCAACTCTCGTACTGTAGTTTCTTAAACTTCACATGCAATCATCTATGAAAAAATATGGTTTTGTTCATGTATCTAACAAAGTGCAGGCCTGTAAATGTGTGTTTCCTTACCATTATTTAATAAACTACTTAGTCATACTCTCGCTGGCATTTTTCCATTTTAAATAAAGATTAATCTGTGATAGAACTCTAAGGCTGTCACTGCAATCAAAAGAAAAAAGTGCTTTCAGGTTTTCATTGGCTTCCCTGCATGATCTAGTAGTATCTTTTTTTTCCCTTCCTCAAGCATATTTGAATGAACTGTTTGAATGTGTTTACTCTTTTATCTCTACAGCTTTGAAAACTTCACAGTTTGTACCTGATCTACAACAAAGCAATAAGGATTGCAAAGGTTGACAGCATGGACATAATTAAAGACTACCATCAATAAACTGCCATGTTGAACAATACTGAATTATAATGCACTCCAAGATCAACCATTAACATTTAAAACTATTTCACTGAAAGGTCTAAAAAGGAGCAGCTTGGATTGTTTTCATAAGAGATCCACAGAAAAAGAAATGACCTTCTGTATAACTCAGTCAGTAATGTTAAAAGATTGCACCGCTTTACTAGAAGATTCAGGTTTACATACTGGATGCACATGTTAAAATCTAAGCAATTCTTTGTAGATGTCATCTCCACATAAAGATCAAGAGAAGAAAATCAAATCCACATTCATTGTATTTATATAATTGGTAAAGTCTTATCAGATGGATTGTTTGACACTTCAGTCATATATATGACATGTACTTTCTTACTGTACATCATGTGACTAATCTAGACAGTCTAGTTTATATCTGACAATTAAGAGTCTTACTTGGCAATGTTATTACTGAAACTTTAATTGAGGAAAAGCCAAGATTGCTCCAATACTCTCTCAGCATTAAATAATCTGACTGGTATAATTTACAATAGTGTCTTTCCCCAAAAGGCGATCAGTAGTGATATACTAACACATTATGACTTCTGTAACAGAAAAAAAAACAACACTGAAAACACTGGAGAAATGTAAAAGCTAAACTAAATCTTAAGTTTGTATTCTGCTAAGCATATGTTTTTGTACAGTGATATAAGCAACAGACATGCACACAGACATGCTGTTCAAAACCATAGAAAAAAAGTATCCAAACATTAATACTCAAAACAAACCAGTGTGTTTCTCTTGTACCTTTCAGCATGAAGTAGATGAAAATGGTGATTCTCTGTCCTGAAGAGTATCATAGACTAAAAGTAAACTTTGGATGTCCAAAACTCAAGTATTTCAAAATTACTGCACACACACAAAAAAAATTGGAGATAAATGTTTATACTGAAGTGAAGGTCACAGCAACATGTCTTTAATAGTCTTTTAAACAGATAAGTTATGACAGCTCTATTATTTTCTGACTACACATATGTTAATCTCTGCTTCTTGGGAACAGTAGAGATGCGGCTTCACTTTGGAAATCAATTACACTGGCTCCTACAAGCCACTAGCTCACAAGTGTCACTTGTGTAAGCAGATACTAAATATTTTCAGTGATTACATTTTGTTCATTTTTATGCTATTCATTAATTAGGTGAGAAACTGTTTTATGTCTGAAACCTACTCATCTTTTGTTTTGATCTCAGACATTGGGGAGCCGTGGTTGATTTCAGGATGGTGTCACACCACAAATACAGGTGGTGCTGCAGCTGAACACTCTCTTGTTTGTTCTTAAAATGGGACTTTGTAGTTCAGACATCTTTAAAGTGCCTCAACTTGCCTGAAATCCATCTGTATCACTAAATACTGAGAAGTATTTAGACTATTTCACTGAAGTAGCATAGTTCTTTACAGAAATCAAGATTCCTAGAAGATATTTAGGACACTGAACACTAGTCATGCTTCATACAACACAGAAAACATCTGCATGGGAACACTGCAATTGATAAGAGTTTTCTTCAAGTCCAAAGAGACTTTAACACAGAATACGCCAGGCTGCAGCCAAAAAGAGTGTTTCTTCCTCCAGCTTCCTTCTCCCTTATTTGTCTCCACACGTTCCTGACAGTCTCACTTTGTTCCTGCACCAGCACCAGTGTAGGCATAGCGTGGACCATACCAAACTGACTCAGCAGAAATACAAAGGAGAGGATCGGAATAAACAGCCAGGGGGAAGCCAGGTGACCCTTTTTGGTGACAATGAAATACTGATGCTGAATTAACACATCAGCATAAATGCCTTGAAAGACCATTTGCTATTTTCTTCCTTTACTACTGCTTTCAAACAGAAAGAATCAAAACAGAAGAGCAGATCTTTACATAGCACTGCTCTTCAACACCCCTTTCTTATTCGTTCTATAACATATTCTATTTTTCATCTTTTTACATGTCCTGTGTACTGCAATTTGAAACATACAATAGTCTCATATTCAATCTTGACCTGACAGCTGTTTGAAAGGTAAATAACAAGTAAATTATCAAAGGTAAGGTAAATAAATGTAAATAATCGGGGGCGGGGGTGTGATGCAAATACAGTGCAATAAAAAAAATGCAGAAAGGCTGCAGTGTAGATGCCATTTTGGGAGATGGGTGAATGTGGAATTAAACAGAAAACTTCACTGACCATCTGAATGAGGACAGGTCACACCCAGACTAAGTCTTCTCTGCAATACAGCCTACAGAAATAGCATACAACCATAGAGTAGTTTGGGTTGGAAGGGACCTTTAAAGGTCATCCAGTCCAACCCCCCTGCAAGGAGCAGGGACATCTCCAACCAGATCAGGTTCCTCAGAGCCCCATCCAACCTGGCCTTGAATGTTTCCAGGGATTAATTGTCTAGTACCAGGAAAAGTATGCATATCAGTCTCTTTACACTTTGCCTAGAAAAAAAGCAAAACCAAATCAAATAAACTATCCAGTTTAGTCAGTCATCTTCTGTTGTGCTTGCCCTGCAACAGATGAGATATGCCCGATATAATTATGCTACTGTTTCCATTCTTTTTTGAAGATTAATCTAAAGTTTTTAAAAAGTCACTGCAAAGTAGACTTCTTCAGTTTTTGTTCTGGATCTTTTTTTTCTGCATTTTGGTTATCCTATTTATACCAGGTCAAGTAAATATAACTCCCATTATGGGCTTATGAACAAATAAAAGTCTTTATTTGCAAGCAGCATTCTAAGAGATGTTTCTGGTCAAAAATCCGTAACTATCTGAACACGACAAATATTGCTACTGAAAGCAGACAAACTTCCCAATTTCACAAGGATTTTCAGCCTTTTTCAAGACGTACTATGCTGAACAGCATAGTAAGTGATACTGACTGAAAGTCAGAAAATTAACAAGGAAGTTAACTAGCAACAAGCAGCAATTCATAAAGGAATTCTCAGCATCATTATAAAACTCTAATTATCCTAAACTTTGGAGAAAAATACTTTGACACAGAAAGCTTGTAATGTATGTAAAGAAAAAAAAAAAAAAGCATTAAACTTCTTTCATACTTGTAATAATGCTAGGCCAAAACAGGAACATACATAAGCATATATTGTATAGGGAAGAGATATTTTTTTAATAAAACAGAATCACAGCAGTCTGTGGACAAATTATTAGGTTTATTACTCCTAAAGTACTCTGAATAGAAGTGTTCCAGCTGTTACATCTGATCACCAAGACACTGCCCATTTTCTCTGCCAGATAGTCTTTTTATGCATTGTGGAACTTGTTGCAATTAAGGGATTTTCTCGCTTCTTTATAATTCTGTGATTTAAAATGTTTTCTGGAAAATTCAATTGCGTGAACTATATTCAGTTCCTTTTATTCAAAATTTGCTGCATACAGAAATGAACAAAACCACTAAATCAATTTTTGGTGAGAAACTAGAGTTACCATCTTTCTAATTGTGCCTGCTGCACAAGTATGTTGCTGCTGGTATGTCTGACAGCAAATAGCTACAGTAAACTTTACAGCATGTTTCTGGGGAATCTTTTTAACAGAACACTTTATGTTACAGCAATCCCTCAACTACCTTCAGAAACATATTTAAAATTGCAAGCTATTCTACCAAAAATAATATGTTATTATGTTTATTTTTTCCTCAAAACCATTTGATTTCTAAACCAAAATATCTAAAGCCAGAAAAGAGTAGATACTGACTAATCCTCTAGTATTCTGAAACTTCTCGTCAGTAAGATAAGGCTACTCAATTGCAGAACTGCATCATCATTACATTTACTCAACTCCTTCCACTCTATAGTATCTCAAAATATATTACTTATTTCAAGAGTAATAGAAAAAATGTCATTTACTACTAGAAGGTGCAACAACACTAAGCCTGGTAGAGCGTATATAATGGTACAGTAGCGCACATGGTGAATGAAATGGGAAACAGGAAATTAAAACTAGCTGTACAAAAAGTGCTTAAGTAGGAATGATTTATGTATTTGCTCAAGGTATTTAATCAAAACATGTATAAGGTTTTTGATAGTTTTTTGAAGAGCGACATATACTCAAATGATTACTCAGCATACCGGTTAAAAACAGCACGAAAAACAGCAGTTCTCCAATGCCTACCAGAAAAAACTAAGAGAAGAGCTCACCTACCTAATCATTAGCGCAAACCCCTTCAGAAATATTGGCTTTCCCTAAGCGTTTCCCTTCATAGGGCTAATCAAGCCCAATCTTGCTTAGCTTGTAGTATCTGACAAGATACCCCTATCCCACATAAGGTGGTCTAGGCAGGTAAGTTTAGAGCCCAATCTATGGCAACTCTGAGCTACATTCCCAGGTAGATGATCAGGAAACATTCCTCAAACAAGAAGTGATTCTTTACTTTGTTTTAACCACTACTGAGTTAAGGTGCAGTAATCAAAAATTATCCTACTAAAACATTATCCTTCATCAACCTTCATTGACTAAACAAAACTGGGCTTACATTGATTAAATAATTATTTTCTGATCTCCTCCACTGCACCTTCAAGAAGAAAACATACACCTGTCTTGGCTTCCAGCAACCAAGTTATTCCACATACAAAATCTATACTGAGATTCACATTCTCTGCTCATAGGCCTCAGCTTTAAAAACAAAAATGTAAATTTGAAATATTACTGAGCTTTCATTGATCCACAAGTAAGGAATTAAAGTAGATGATATTTCCAATAAGTCCACACTCCTGAATGGGCATAAAACAGAGAAGGACATAAGAAAACTAATCAGAGAATAACTCCACAAACCCTGGCAACAAATTTGGTTTCTCACCAGCAGGAAGCCCTCAGAAAAGGTAGCATCACATATCCTTAAAAACAGTTGTTTTGCCATTATTATAAACCAGACTGTTACTAACTTAAAACAGTGGAAACATATCACTAAAATAACAGGCACATCATTAAGGGTCAGCAACTTCTTACATCTTTGGTCTCTGAACAGACGTGCTGTCACTCAGTTAAATTAAACATTAACTGTAATTGGTAGTGGTAGGCAAATCAGAGTCTGCAGAAAGAAACCAATGCAGAACAAGCTGCTAAAGTTTTTAAAAAGTGTTTGATAAAGTATCTTTCAAAGACCGTAAGGAAGGCATCATACTCTCTTAACTTTCAGTATTACTGACAAACTCAGAACCTGACAATTGTATGATTTATACCTGAGTCTCTGAAGATACCACACTATGAAGAATCAGAGCTCCCCTTTCCATAGATTTCAGCGCACTCACAGCTGAAGTGCTTTGCAGAAGGGTCACAGAATATTAGTCAATTGGAGAACAACACGGAGAATCTCAAACACACCATTACCAGTCAGGCACTGTTAACTATGAAAGTGGGTTGGCTGTCATTCGCTATGTTTCTGTATTTCTGTACTGCAAGTTTGCTCACATGAAATCCTTGCTCTGAGCTGTTCAGCAACAGTTGCTGTAATTAACTCTCCATTGTTTTACACATATCTGATACAGACTCTCCAACATGACAAGCAGTTGTGATATTTAATTTTTGACTTCTAGTACAACATGAACAGGGAGGAAAGAGGGGGGGACAGTATTACAGTGTAGTGGGGTTTTTTTTTCTTCTTTAAAAGAAACTAGAAATACAGGCGTTTATTTACAAAAAGGAAAGACAAGGTCATGTCTTACATGCATGCTTCATTTTGTGGCTATCCTAAATTGTACATTGAATGAATACTTAATCTATGAGGTTTATTCCTTCCCTGTTAAGATCACTATAATGAACAATTAGAGTGTCATTTGATTCACTACTCTGGCATTGCAAAATATTTGACAGCCTCACTTCTGCTAAACTGAGTTTAAGGAGTCCATCAGGAAATTTTCAGAAATTTCTTTTTGTTTGGCACTAACATGCAAAAATTTACCTGTCTTTACTGTGTGGACAGGTTTCACTCCAATTTGAAACTAGTTTTGTATTCATTAGTTATATTTATATCTTATTGCCACGTAACAAGGAAAAAGTTTTATAAAATAAACAGCACACTACCAAGACCACCTGGCAACTTAATTTTTGTACATTGTTTTACAGTACTTTCAGATCTTTCCAAACCTGATATTTTAAGCATCTGCCTGAAAGAAAATAGTATATAATTGGGGG
>WHYT01016442.1:122720-148657 GCA_009806455.1 Tetrax tetrax
AAAAAAAAAAAAAAAAAAAAAAGGACCTCAATTACAAAAAAAATATAAATCAGCTTTAAAGAAATTGTAAAATTACAGTATGTTCTGGTCATTAAGAAACTTATGTACAAGTTGTGAAGTTCTTATGAAATTATTTCCTGAATCACAGAAGCATTTAGGTTGGAAAAGATCTTTAAGATCATCAAGTCCAACTGTTAACCTAACAATCCTAAATCCACCACTAAACCATGTCCATAAGTGCCACATCTACATATCTTTTAAATATTGCCAGGGGGGTGACCCAACCAGTTCCCTGGGCAGCCTTGTTCTGATGCTTGACAATCCTTTTGGTAAATAAATTTTTCCTAATAACCAATCTAAACCTCCCCTGGCACAACATGGGGCCATTTCTTCTTGTCCTATTGCTTGTTACTTCGGAGAACAAATCGACACCCATCTCGCTACAACCTCCTTTCAGGTAGCTGTAGAGAGTGATAAGGTCTCCCCTCAGCCTCCTTTTCTCCAGACCAAACAATCCCAGTTCCTTCAACAGCTCCTCGTAAGACTTGTTCTCCAGACCCTTCACCAGCTTTGTTGCCCTTCTATGGGCACACTACAGCAACTCAATGCCTTTCTTGCAGTGAGCAGCCCAAAATATAAGGGGAATTACTATTTGCTGCCCAAACCATTAACATATACATAGTAAACCAGGACTGCTACCTTCCCAGGCTGTACTGTGACAAAATAAAAGGGATGACAAGAAATGGGGGTGGAGCTGGATAAAATCTAGACCCACCTCCTTTCCCAGAACACCATGAAAGACCACAGTGGAAATACCCTCCCCACCTCACCCCTCCAAAGGAAGTGGCATGATTTTTAAAAGAGAGGACAAAATTAAAGGGATTTTTTTTTTCAAATAATAAAAAAAAACCCAAAAAACAAACAAACAAAAAAAAACCCCACACCACAGAAAAGCTTTTTCTCAAGAGTCAAATCAAGTGAAACTATGAGACCAGACCAGGACAAAAGCTGATTTGAGAAGCTGAAGGAAAACCATAACACAATTCCAGTTTGCCAGAACTCCACTGTTCTAAGCCCAAAGAGCATTTAAGAGGTTGAAGCACATAAGTCTGTTTTGTCTAGATAACACATTTCCAACATCAGTAATTAGGGAGCAATCATGACTTACAGTACTGTGCAAAGTTTGTCTGCTTAATTCTATTAACATCTACCTCTGAGGAGCTAAACTACTGACCCAGAGCATCGATAACAGTTGTAATTTTGAGAAGGCTATGTTTAAACTGTGGGAGAAGAGAAAGGGTTGGCATTGGTCCCAGAGGTCAATTGCTAGACCAGAGAAGGTGCTGCAAAAGGTTGTCCATCCTGATGGCATCGTAAGGCTTCAGACTCTGCTCAGCTTCCATCAAATAGATGCAGGCAGGGAGACACAGCAAAGCCTGTGGGCACCCCAAGGAGCATCCAGTGCACTGGAAGGAGCAAGGGAAACAAGCTTGGCCAGAGAGAATAGTGTCCACAGGCATGCACAGCACCCCCCAGAACCACATTAAGTAGGTAAATATATGAAATGACATGGATTACTGGAAACTGAAACGTGAGCTACATGAATATGAAAAGAATGCTGATAGCTATTCAGAAATGACAAATTCATCATCAGAAATGGAAAAAGCAACACAAGAACACAGAAAAGTCATTAGGCAAAAGCGAAATATTCTGAAAACACTGCTTAATTGAAAGCTGAATGAAAATTTATACATGCATTTTTAAATCTGCATATACAAGGTGTTAGCTTGTCAGTTTAATCCCACTTCCCTTTCACTCCTCTGCAAAAATAGTCCAGTTGATTGACTAGGGTCTGTGCAATTCATAGGACTGGAATACAGGAAGAAGTTTGCAATCACTTTTAACAAGATAATGCTTTTAGCTATTGAGTTCTGACGTCAAAGTCATATGATTCTCATGGCCAAGTATTAAATATCACGTTGGCATCCTTTATTGTAAAATAATTAAAATAAAGTTTTCCAGCAATGCTGTTTTTCCCATTTTCTTTTTTAGAATATACTAATTAACAACAAAATACCACACATCAATAGCCAGCCCTATATGAAGGCATGAGATTACTTTCTGCCTTGTCAGTATAAAAAAATATTTTCCTCCTATTAGATTTAGCTGCTTTTGAATACAGTTTTGTACATTGGGAAAGCTCCATGAGGTATTTCTAGTAAGATTCACTTAAATAAGTTACCTGAAAGTCTGAAGCTAAAACAAAGCATCAGCCTATTGCAACTGGTTGGCTTATTATTATTTTCGTTGACATTAGTAATGCTAACAACTGAAAACATTTAAAACAGAAATGTAGCCTTCTTTAACGTACAAATTACTTGCTTCAGAAAAGAAAAAAAATACAACTACTAAAGCATAAAGGAAAAGCTGACTGTGCAATCAAAAGCCCAAAGGACCCAATTTCTTCATAAAGTATCTGATGGACATCGTGACAGTCTGATTACCTTCTACCACCAATTTTTGGAACATGTGAAAAATACTGTATGCTTCTTGCTGGTATGTGGTCCAAGATGACTCATAAATCTTCCTTTATCTCCTTCGTGGTGTTAGCAGAAAAGGATGAGTTGCTTTTTTCCATCTCATTCACATGTCTTTCTGTCTGTTACCCGTGCCCTTGAGCAAAGATTACTGATGCCCTGCCTTTGATATATGACACATCACATACAGCAGCTTTTCATCAAGTGAATTAACCTGAAAAAATGCAAACCTACCTGCCAGTTACTTCCCAACTTTCCACTATTCCTTTGTGTACCTCCTTCCTAACATGTCACACACAAGATATTCAAGAACAAGGCTACTAGACACAGAAAATTAAATTGTTATTCAGTGGACGCTGATGTCATTTATTGAAATATACTACTTAGTATTTACCTTCGTAACCAATTCCACTTGTGAAATATCTTGTTAGTCATATTCATAGCCTGAAAAAGGTATCTATTTAAAAATCAGAGGATGAACTATCTACTCAGATCACCCCAAATTATTGCTCTGAGTCATCTATAATAACTGCAATTCATGTCATGCATAACTAATACAGCCCCACAAACAATTCTGCAATCCTAATCAATACACAATGATCAGCCAGTATGCTGCATATTCTGTTTTTTTCTTACAATTGAAAATATATTTTTATATTCCAAGAGCATTAATATGCTAAAATGCTAACTCTCTTCACAATGATCAAATTGTTCACAAAATTGACTTTTAATACATTAAATTAAAACTTCATTGCACTCTTTTGTTTTCCTTATTTGGGTTCTTTCAAGAAAAATGGGCAATAAATGCATCTGTGAGGTGCTCTCTTTTCTGCATATACCTTCAATCTTACATTTTAAAGATGCCAATTAGGTAACTACTATGCTGCTAATTAGCAAGATTCACACGCTAACCTCTGAGACTTTTTTCTGCCTGGGAATTTTTTTCCACTGTAGATTATTAATTGGTTTACATTTGTAACTGATTACTGACAGGATCTCAAAGAAATTTAAGTACAGGAGTTCCTAGATACTTCAGCATTTTTCAAGACAGGAAAGTAAAGTCCCAATATCACTGTCTTCTACAAAACAGCCCTCTTTGTAATACAACTTGCACCTTACATAACAGAAAAAGATATTTTTGTTTTCCTTCTTTTATCAAAGTTGTATTATATCTTCTAATGAAGGCAGTGACTGAAAAATATAAACATTGATATATACTTTCCAATGAATTGAGTAACGTGTAAAAAAAAAAGAATTAATGGTACAAAGTATGTACTATATAAAAATAGCCTGTAGAAAAAAGCATTAAGCAATTACAACTCTAGCACTGAAGGCTCCAATATTATAGGGTAATATTTCCTTAATGTTAGACTTCATTAACCCTAAGATAATCTCTCATAAATTTTGCTGATTTTTAAGGAGAAAAAATAAATTACGTTTATTAAACTACTGAATATGTTTATGAAAACAAGACATAATCTAGTGCTATAAACTTCTTGTCTTTATCTGAATAATCAGGAAGCTCATAAATAAAATATCATATAACAAAGTAAGTGTTAAAATTCATTACCGTAATAGCTACACTCATGATCTATTTCATTAACACTCCTCCTTTCTTTGAATAAATGGGTTCTTTGGTCTACCAGAGCAAGGCCATTTACAAGACAAAATACTAAGCTGCTTTTTCTCATTTTCCCTTATCTGTTCTATTCCCAACTTTCTAAATTAATTCTTCCTTTAAATCTTATTGTTCCTTCCAGTGTAACTCACAGCATATTAGAGAAACTTGAAAGAAATATAAGCAAAGAAATGGGTCTATGGAGTATAAGTTAATTAGGAATCTAAGTGACTGGTGATGAGACTTGATGGCATATGGCTTTCGAATGAATTTAAGAAGCTTAAGTTCATTTAAAAATAAAATATAAATACATCAGAAGTTCAAAAGAAGTCATTCCTCAAATTAAGTCATGCTAATGTTTCAGCCCCAACACCAGCTAAAGATAACAATATATGACAGCGTAGTAATTTTATCTCAAAAGTTTCTTCTCACCAACATGTATCAAAAAAGCTGGTAGCTGTTAGCAAGGCGATAATACCAACAACCTACAATTAAATATTAGTAACTGCAAAAGTTGCCATCTACAATTAAAGTGCAATAATAACCCCATGCAAAACCTATGTTTCAGTCCTGAGAGCAGCAGACCATCTTTCTATATATCAACCCTGACTCAAATTTTTTAATCCTTTTATACTCATTTCATATATAGGACACAATCTGGATAAATCCTCTACCATAACAGTGGGGTTACATATCCTTGGGAAAGATGCAACAGAATAGTTATGAACTATGCTGCTGGGAGATTTCCAGGTGCTGTAGCTGCATGATCACATGGGGAATGGAACTGCCATGGAGGGCGGGGGGGCACTAAAGGCTTTGTACTGCCACATGACTCCCTTCCCATAAGAACGGGGCAGCAGGTCTTTTAAAAGTTCATCTTCAGGGGAATGTTTCATTTGTTCTAAGGCTTTAAAATGATGCAAAATGACTAACTCTATCAACTCAAGAGGCCCTGTCTAAGACAGGGAAATGCAAGGAAAGAGGATCATAGTCTATAAGGGGATTTTATTTACAGAAATTTAAAATATATGTATTGTTAGACAAAGCAGCTACCTAAGAAGATAGGTATGCACATAAGCTGGGTATTGTTTTAAACATATTTCCTACAAAATCTTTGTTTTCTACTCATAGAAAATCACTGCAACTATTCCTGATGCAACTACAACAAACTGCAAAGGGGTACAGTCTCACAGTTTTCCTAGGAACACAGTATTGCTATTCAGAGCTGCTATCCACGAGGAAAAGTGGCAGCATCTATGAGAAAAAAAAGTATCAGATGAAAAGCGCCATTAACCTAATAAGTGCTAAACTTACATTGCTCACTTCCCAGAACTTTGAAGAGCAGGTAGGGGATAATACAGTAAATTCTCAATGCATTCTAGGCCTATAGTTTTATTCTCCACACTTTGAACAGGCAAATTTAGTACAGAGAATGCTGTTTTATCAAAGGAAACAATATACAAGTAAAGAGTAACAATACCTTTTATCAGGCCAACTGCCACAAATGCAGAAAATAAAAAACAGACAAGCTTTTCAGTCTTTCCTAAATCATTGTTTTTCAACTTGATCAACTAGATGAACAATACATCGCAACTTTTAATAATTTTCATGTTAATATTTAACCTCTAAGTCTAGCTGCAATTGAGTATCATTATAAAAATCTTAATACAGAGCAGCAGACTGCCGTAGCAAGTCATAACATATAACATAGTGACCCCTCTGCAGAATTCCTTGATCACATTGTTTTCTGTATCATCTTCATCAGTCTTGTCTGAGCAGTCTTGTGATGCATACACTTTCCTCTGAATCCCTTATTGAGATCTACCTGCATTCAAGACCAATATGCATGGAAAGGTTTGCATCCTTTTATCTAGGAAGAATACAAACGGTAGAGAAATGTAGAAATACATAAACACAGTTTAAGTATCAGCAATGGTTTATAAGATTAGATAGAGACATATTTTGAGAACATCCATTTTACAAAGAGCCAAAAACCAAAATACTCCTGAGAGTCTTAAGAGTCATATTGCAGTTTCTGTAAAGTAGCACTCAATTCTTGGAACTCGCGAAACTCAGGAATACAGAGCAAGATGAAAAATCATCAATATCACTCATTTTTTTCATGTACAAAGATAAAATACTGGATATAGTAGACAAAGCATTAATAAATAATTAGAAGCTGTTAAAAGGTATTCTAGATAAGCAGTATGTGCATTATTGATCATGTAATCTACTAGACTGTATAACTAGTTGGTTTAATGGATTGTTTTCCATTCAATTACTAATGCTATGAACTATGCACGCCCCCTAATATGGATGGTAACCCATTTTCTTTGTTTTAAATGTCAACATAAAACAGATGAAAAGCAACAACAAAGTTTTCAGGAAACTCCAATATTTTTCTTATTGAGGTATTTGGGGTTTTTTCCTAATGGCTTGGTTTGGTTTTTTGGAAGGATTTTTTGCCAACTGCATCTACAGGAAGCAACATTCTGCCTGTGAAACAGCTTAAAGCTAAGACCTGAGACACCACCTGCATGCAAACCCAGTATGGACACTTCTGGTCTGCATGCTTTGAAATGGGAGGAGGTTAATGACAGTGCTGAGGACCGAGGACTATGGCATTCAATATTTATTGAGGATAATTCATAAATAGTCAGCATTTCTGCAGAGTCAATTGCAACACAAGGACCTACGGCTTTAATAACGCATCTTTGCATGTAACCTATATTCCAAGTAGTGTAAGTGAACTTGCATTCAACTCAGTCAAAAAAGTTCTAGGGGGAAAGAAAATTAAGAGAGAGCTGAGTTGTCAAAATTAAATCACAGCTGACAAATGAGCTAATCTACAAGACTTTGCTATAGGGGAAGTCTATCTCAGTGGACACACAAAGCAGAAAAAAAAAATATCAAAGGAAAAGTTTGCATTAAAAATACAACTTTAAAAAGATTGTGGATGGCCCATGACATGTAATAAGTCATCTGTCTCTCTTAATAAAGAGAAATCATTATTTAAGAGTGAACTAATATCCGTAACTGTGACAAGCAAAACCAACAAATCACATAAAAACATTAAAAAGCTGTTCTATGCAGTTAGGCTGAAAGAGAGTATGTTCAACGTTTTGAATGAAAAAGCATTTAGGCTTACAATCTGTTCTGATACAATCTCTGTTAAAGGTTGGAAAAAATAAACAAATATCAAGAACTCATCACCATCCCTTACTTCTACAGGAAAATTAGAAAACATGTTCTTTCTTAAAGCATGAATTTAAGTCATAGGAACTTGTTTAATGCTTTGGATTGATACCTGTGGGTGTTATAATTAGTGTGGCCTTTCAAACTAATGTACTAATGTTCTAACACTACATCATCTTTGGATACTGTAACTTAAAGAAAAGTCTCATGTCCTCTTCTAAATGTACTTTCCCAAATTCAGGTTTTTTGTAGTCCATTATCCATGTCTGCTGTTCTATCAAGTATTTCAATCTTCATGCAGGTGATGCAGTCAGGTGTTACGGCACTAAGAACAAGGATACCATCAAACAGCTTTACTATATTATTTTTCCACCTCAATAACATGTAGGTTTTATCACTACTAGGACAATCTTTATGAAAATAAACAGACACTGTATCTCTGGGAAATGCTAGTAAAACTACACTTGCTATGTCTTAAAGAACACAGGATTTATTTACGAATATTTTAGGATATTAGTCTTATTCAGATCTGAAAAAAAAAAAAAAAAAGCTTCGATTCAATATAATTAAGGTAGTTGAAGCTTTACTTGTGTTTCATGATTTCTTGGCTTTTGAAAAGTAAACTGCTATCTTAGATAGTAGTTATTACCATGTCCCGTAATTCCTCAACCATAGTAGGATATAGAATGTTTTCCAAATGATGAAATGTATCTAACATGAATAAACACTGTCATTAGAGGGTTTTTTCCTTGAAAAAAACAAGGATGATAAAAACAAAATAGTTATATAAAAATATTTTTTCAACTATTAAGACAACGACTAAAATACTGGAACAGGTTGCCCAGAGAGGTGGTGGATGCCCCATCCCTGGAAATGTTCAAGGCCAGGTTGGATGAGGCTCTGAGCAACCTGATCTAGTCAGGGATGTCCCTGTTCCTTGCAGGGGGGTTGAACTAGATGGCCTTTGAAGGTCCCTTCCAACTCTAACCATTCTATGATTCAATCATTTTTAGCTAATTTTATTCAGCATGTGTTTGCACCTGCTACTATTACTCATTTGTTTTCCACACAAGGTTTTCAGTAAAGTTTAACATTTTTCCAGACAAAATTCCTGCTTTATATGTTTAGGAATATTACAGTACTATGAATTTCAGAATCAAAAAGGTCAGGTCGCCTCCTGTAAGCAAAGCAAAGCTTAAAAGAAGCTCGTAAGAACAAAGCTTATCTGATAAAGGTATAAACTGATATACCAAGCAGATATTTAATCAACCACTGAAGCGTTGCTCTAAATTTATATATCAAATCTTCAAAATTATTAATTCTGAAAGAATAATCAAATGCTTATATTATCTACTGAAAAATTCTGCTGAACAAATTACAGAATGTATTAGCTGATCTCTCACAGGGAAAATTTTTCCAAGGTCACTAACTAATTCAAGGGATGATTCCAAAAAGAGTTACCACACAACAAATATATCTTTGCTAGCAATTGTGAACGTTGTAATGCTTTGGGAAAAACAGAGGACTTTCCTTTAGGTATTCAAAATTTACTCAAGTAATACCATAACCAAATCTATTTTACAAAAACTGGAAACTCACTTTAATTAATTACAATTTTAATCCTAATAGTGATTTTAGTCTCTTAATTGAATTATCTTTTTTCCAAAGTCATTTTACTGCTAATAAATGAAAGACATGAAAAACTAAATTGCATAATAAACCATGAAGGGCATACAGTTATGAGATACCATGCCCCTGAGAGAAGCAAGCAGTGTTTTATGTTAGGGAAAATCTTAAGAGTAACATGCGAAAAAATGAGATAATATTTTTCAAACAATTAACAACCATATTTCAGAAGTGAATTTTTAAAACACTACTTTTTCTCAAGAAATGAGAAAAGCTATAAATCAGTAGCCTAAGCAAAGACAACCATCTTCTCCTAAGTGATTTCTAAAATAGTTAAAATAACTATTAGAAATATATCTTGCCTGTCATTTGGGCCCTTCAACAACTGACAATTATCTAACTAAAAAACCACTTGATTTGGGCAGTTAGTAATGCCCCAAATGATTTTACTGTCAACATAGTTTAACAACTCACTAAATAATATCAGAAGTGATACTATTTTTTTACTATGTAAAAAACTTTTTAGAAATTCCATGGAAACAAACACAAGCCAACCATTTTTCACTTGTGTTGACCTGCAAATGAAACTATTTCCTTATAAACCTAAATTCTGTCTCCTGGCATGAACGTATGCTTATTTTAGACAAGTATGTGCAAGTAAGTGCAGCAAGCTTTAGCTGACAAGAGAACTTGTTTGGCACATGCATTAGATCTGACTCGAACTCTAGACCTGAAACTAATGACAATGTGGTGAGGATGTTTTTCCCTCAGGAGTGTGAGGCATGTCTATGGTTTCCTTTCAAGCAACATTTAGGGCACACATATACCATGCAATGGGATGTGTCAGACAAGGAACAGGCAACACAAGAAGGCTCATAGCACTAACACAGAGCACTAACTTGTCCTACCTCAAAATGTTGGGGAGGGGGGGACCACTACCACAAAACAGAAAAAAAACCCAAAACAAAACAAACCAATGAAAAAAATCCCAAACAACCCAACAACAACAACAACAACAAGAAAACCCCACAACACACTACCCCCACCATTCAGAGGTAACTGAGGAAACCTGATTATTCTCTACAGCCTATAAATCTAGATCAACTCAGCCTGGCTTTTAAAAACAACTCCATTTTATCAAGGAGTTCTCTAGGTTTTCCTTAGCATGGGTTGCATCTTATTTCTGACTCTGTCTTTAAGCGCAGCATTATTTCTATATAGTTTGTGTTTATAAATAAAATGGGAAACAGTGCACCAGAGCAAGTGTGTGAGAGAGCAAACTTGGAGGAGAGAAACGTAGATTTGTCAGTGCTAAGCAAATAGCCCAACTTCACCATGTATCAGCCAAACACTTTTTTGGGCTACTGAAATAAGCTGAAGGCAGAACAGGTATTCACCAAATACCACAATACTGGAACTTCGAGATATTCAGTGAAACTGGTATGAGATCAGTTTAAAATGAATAAAGTACTCTAAAAATTGACTAGTGAACTTCTGGAGCTTTCTGCTGCAGGAGGTTGTGAATGCAGATGGCACCAGCAAATATGAACTGAAATTCTACAGATTCATGGACAACAGATCAGGAAATGCATATGCAGATGGATGTATGCCCGAACATCCTTAATGTAACGATGCTGAGAAGCTAAACAAGAGTAAGTGGCCAAATCTGCCTGTTCTTCCTGAAGAGCAACTTGTTTCCACTGTTAGAGACAGAATGAGACTTAGTCGCAGCCACTGCGTGATGTTTCTTAGGAACTAATACTACACACGTGCAAAGACTTGAAACATTTTCCTTTCAGCTCGGTATGGATTTCTACTCAGGCATAAGGAAATCAATGTTCAAATATTACATCTGAAAACTTTCCTGAATTATTTGTACTTAGACAAAATATTCCACCTTCACAGCTGCTACTTAAATTGGTTCACTACTCTACAGTAAAATATAATACAGCTGTGGTAATAAACTAATGCCAAATGGGGATTAGAGCTAAGGAAAATTTGACTAATTTAGAACTAAACGGTTATAACACAAGTGGTAAAATACAGTCACACCCATTTATTTTTATCACATCTATTGGTATGATGCATCCCCTTTAAGAAGTACACAGAAAATATAAAGTTTATCCTTCCTATTCAATAAAAAAAAAAAAAAAAAGTTAAAAACGCTATCTGTACCACCCCTTTCTGCTGAAGGACTATGAAGCAATGGAAATCCTCCCATTATTACACCAAGGCAACTTTGTCACCTGAGCAAACTCTGACTTCTTTGCAGTACTTAACACTGTGCAGTATGGCTATGCCCAGAGAAAACAGATAAAGCTTTATCAAAATGAGATAAAACAACTAACAATCATTTTAGCTTAAGAAGAAGCATCAAACAATTCCCTGTTTGCCACACCAACACATAAATGTTGCAAGAAAAAAGAAAAAAAAAAAAAAGATACATGAAATAATATAACAACATTAAATTGTTTTGGGGATCTTTATCACCAACTCCAGTACCAATACTTATATGTTTGCTTGTAGAAACGATACTACACTAGAGTATTTTGAGTAGAATAAAAAAAAAAAAAAAAAGCTATATAAGGTTATTCAGGTGCCAGGATGCTTTCCTGAAATTATAATGAGTTCCAACAAAAGTGTATGCTCCACTTATTTATATTTGCCTAGAAGTTGAAACAAGCATAGTAATTTCCACTTTTCTGCCCAAGCACTACTGTAAGACTCCTATACACTATTTAACAGTTCCCATATTTCACCCCACATGTCTCAGAGTTTCTGTTTGGGTTTGTACTTAGCTCTTTTTCTGCATGGACATTCACAATACATGCATGCGCAGATGACACAATTTAAAGGGTGCAGGAATCTCTCCTGATGGGATGAATAGATTTAACAGCAGTGAAAACATTACTGCAAGTAAGATTCTTCATTTTTATACACTACTGTGTATTTTTTATGATTCGTGTCTAAGATCCTGTTAAATATTTAAACAACAATACAATATCAGTAAACTCTTTAAATCAAGCATCCTCTGTACTGTGTATAGTGGAAACAGCTGTGCTCTTATTAAGGCTATATTGTAACTCAACAATAATTTGTCCTATTTGACATATTGTTAAATTATGTGCACCTGCCAGAACTATAGTAGCAATTACAAACAATATATATACCACTTTTACTTTAAATATCTAAACAACTTACGTAGATGTGAATACGATGTATGGAAAAATTGTAATTTCCTAAACGTCATCACCAAACAACACCTAATGTCTCACAATTTCTTTTTATGTACATTTTATTATAGCGCCCAACTGTTTCAACACTCTAGTGGCTGGACTTTAATGTGGTTCAAGCAGCCCCAAGTAACATCACCAAATGTTTAACATCTGTGAAAGTTGGACCAACAAATGCTCATATTTTCAGGAGGTCATGCTGGCCAGCTTTCATTAACAATTACTTTAAACTTCAGTTTTCTTTATAGCTTTTTAATTGAGGAAGGACATGTAAAGTTCACCTTAGTTAAACTGTTAAGTTTGTCCCAAACTCATATGATATTAACCTTTAGAATACTTACAAACTTTTAAAAGTTTTTTTTTAACTTCCCCCAGTACTTGGGTCTTGTTTAATTTACTTTAATATTAACTTTAACTTTGGAAACAACACTTCCAATTCATTCTAAGGGTTCTACCACCTTAGCCCCCCCCCACTAAACAAAACCACAACATGCATATTTTCAGAATGGGGTCAGAATCTCCCAGCTCTTATTTCTTTTACTTTATTTTCCTATTTCCCCCTCTCCTCATCCTCAACATTCACACTAGATTTATTATTAATTTGCAGTTCTCCTTAGTGCCCTGTATATTTCTTATTGCTGACAATGTTATAATCACAAAAACCATTGTATCTTGAAAGATCTATTCAGAGCTTTTAATTTTTTTTTTTACCGCGTTCATGCCCATAGCATATGGCAAGGCTTGAATTTTGGTGTCAGACTTCTAACACAAAGAGCTCTGCTATGGGGTTGGACACCACAGTGAAAACCTGTAGGCCAGAACCCCAGGGGATCAGGGATGCAGGAACTCCAGGGAGGACAATTTAGTGCAGGTCCAGCACTGTACAACTACCTAGTCCTTAAATGTGCATAACAAGTTCTTAAATGTATATAGATTGTGGGGGAAAAAGGAAAGAAAGGATCTTTTAATAATAGTACAATATAACAGACTGTGATAAAAAGAATAAAATCAACGATCTATTTTGAAGATCAGAAAACCCCAATAACTTAAAAAGAGAACAGATAATAGAGAACAGATAATAGAGAAAGATAACAGATAATCTCAACATTGCACGCACACTAATTATCCCCATGAAAATCAAAATCTCTTTCCCCTTCCCTTGCCACATCAGCTTCACATGACTTACAGCTTCACTTTTCTGGCTGTAGTCTTTTCTGTTTTGGAAGGACATATAGGAAACAACCTGCAGATTGCTCTTTTTGATTATTTACAGGTTTTTGCAATATTGCCATCTCTTACTCCTTTCGCCATCAGTAAGACTTGGTTTGCACTGTATTGTAAGTCTAGATACTCCACTGTGTGACGTTTTATTGCATTTAGCTATACACTCCTGTTTCGGAGCACCAAAGAGGAAGCTTTGATGGGGACAGGTGTGAACTAATCTCCCTTTCCCATGCCCACCAGTTGTACAGAGATCCCACTCTATTGACTTCCCAGGGCTGCAGCCATACTCTCTGGCCAAATAACAGCTGTGACCTGCTGCACTTTGAGGAGAATTTGAGCAGGCTGCTCCCAGCCCACTGAGTGATGCCAGGGAGACTCAGCCTCTTTCCCTAAGAGTTGAGAATGACACCATATAGGCCACTATGAGACTCAGTTCTGCCCTAGGACCTCAGACCCCACACATGCAGATAGGCACCAACGTTTAAGATGCAGCTGGTTGGCAGCTGCTTTAGCATTTCTCCCTTTTATTATTTATGAAGAGCACTGGTGCAGATACATTGGAAAGGAAGGAGAATATCAAACTCATTCTAAGGAGCATGAAGGTATTTAATTTTATTTTGGAAATGTTTGTATTATGTATAGGTTTACATTGAGGGCTTTATAGACTCTCTTAAATGATTTACTGTTAAGGTACATATTGATTATAATCTCCGGTTATTTAAAAAGAGACCTGTTTACCCCACAGCACTTAATACACTGCGACATGTTTCAACTTAACAGTGACACTGGTAAACAAAAGTTACTGATCTACCTAGTGAGTTATAAAACTTGTAACACGCTGTAAACAGCTCTGTCATTTTATTTAGCATATTGCATTGCACGAGCTGCTTTATTTACCTAGTGGTAAATCTTTATGTATCAAAAATGCTGCAGAAGGCACAACAAATAAATTACAAACAGACACTAACATCTGACTAGTTAATCAAACAAATAGGACATGTAACAAAGAGAAAAGCTATAAATATTGACAACAAGCTGCTTCAGTCACAAAAACATTCAATACTTCAGTTCTCAAGTGTGAGTTTTATATCAGTCCCCTGGAAACAGTTTGTATCCTCCAATAAATTTTTACAGTTGATTCACCTGCCTGATACCCTTCAGCCATTTCCTTCAGAAGCTGTCAAACCCGCCAACAATAATATATGGCCCGACCAACAAGAACAGCTGTAGCCATTCTCTCTGCTGGTTCCTGTACCCTGTTCTGCATAAAATAATACATCAAGATTAATTGATTTCCCGTCAGTCTCACAGAACAGAAAATTAATTTTCATGTAGCTATTTTCCCCAGCATATGAATTTCGAACATGGCAAGTAATTTAAGTTTTTAATTATTCATAAGCAGAAGGGAAAAAAAGAAGAAGAAAAAAAAAAAAATCACAAAATCACAACACATGATAAAGCGAGCCCCTGAAAGCCCCAAGGCCATGGCCTGGACCTTGATTTGTGCTGAGATAACAATAGCATTCACTAATGCCTATATAAATAATATATGTATTAACATACATCTTAGTACAACACCAATTTCTCTCACTCTGACCCAAGACTACCAGGTCATACAGCAGCAGTTTGTCACAGTCCGTGCAGTGGGCTACATGTGACACACTACAAGAAAAACACAGAACGTCAGCCGTGCTGGGCTGATCCCGATTGCTGCCAGAACATGAGCACACCATGGGAAGGTAATGGTCAGGGTTTGAGGAGAAGAGTAAAACTTACTGATCAGCAGGGTGTTGTATCTCAGCAAACCTCATTTTTGCAGGTAACACTGACTTGTGCAAGGAAAATTGCTAATAGAAAATTAAACAGAATGATCTGTCTTGCTCAGGTTAAATCCTTTACAGGTTATTGCTGAAGCCTTAAAGAAAAACACAGGTCAGTCAAAAGACAGTAAGATGTCAAAGAAAGTACATCTAAGAAAAATCTCATTTGCTAAGGTTCAAATTTATGTAAACAGATATTCTCACAAGTTGACCTTGAACTGGGGCCAAAATCATACAGGTAAATAACCGTAACTCAAAGCATTCATTATAATAATTTGTGATGAAGTACAAACCACTCATTATTTATTTAGTGCAGCACATGATCAATAATGTTAGGATGGGATTTTCTTATTTAAAAAAAAAAAAAAACACAACTAACTTGGCCTATACAATGCTCATACATGGCTTCAGGGTGAGAGCAAATTACAGGGTGAAAATAAACTCAAAGGGAGTGTGCAAATGCTGAAGGCAAGCCACTGAAAATATTAAGCAACAGGTTTGCTTCTGAGTGCTCTTTCCACTCCTGAAAAGTTTTGGGAAGCTTCATTTTATTAGAATCATGGAATTTTTTTTCCTTTTTATTAGTTAAACCTTGCTAAAAAAACCCCAAACTGTTTGGCAAGGTGTGCCATGAAGTTACTCCCTAGGAAAGTTTCTTACCATTGTCAGTGGCACTAGATAAATTCACAGGGATGAAAGTCTAGGGAAGATCAGTAAGATGATGAAAGCAGGAAGCGCTGTGACCATTTTTGGTTACATATTATGACGAAATGTTAACCAAGGAACAGAACTAAGTTTAACAACTGCCACAAACGTGGTAAAAACGCTCAATATATCTAGAGATTCTGTAGTGGATAGCACACTTCTTACAGCATGGCAGGACACTGGTGCATGCCAGTAGCACTGTACGTAGGATTCTTCCAGTATTTCCATGATAAAACCACTTCCACTGTTTTTTTTCAAAAGCCCTATTCACAAAAGGCTGAAAAAAAAAAGACAGTTTTTAAACAAACTCAGCATATCTACATTAAGTCTTTAAAAGCAAGTTTTGAACAAGAATCCTAAATTCTGTTTTCATTACTACAAAAGAAGTTTTCCAAAACAAGAACCCAAGCTCAGTATCTTCTCAACATATATACCATAATACTTCGATTTGGATGGGAAAAAAAGCATTGGTGTTGTGGTTTGTTTTGTTTTTTAGACCAGTGATGTGGGTCATAGTCCTTTATCTTCTGTACTTTTAGCCTTGTGAGTATATGAGTATATAATAACAACAAAATTATCAGCAAACAAGACCAAAATGTGTGTGCCGTGCATTTTCCCTGTCAATTGCATTTGTTAATTATCCTGACATACTACTGATTCCAACAATATATTCACCGAAAATAAAATTAAAACTCCATTTGCCTCCAAAATATAAAGAAAGTTTATATTGCAAAGTACTAAATTACTCAGAACTTTTATTTATATTTATTTTGATGTTCAAAAATAATTACAGAGAGGTTTAAAGTCTAATTCAGAAAAAAAACCCTGTGTCTAACTTTGGCAGGGGAGGCTGGGAAGTAGCAGCTTTTGATGGGGTCAGGTTTTGTTATTTCCTTTGCATAATACAAAATAGTTAAAATAAATAGTGCATTATACTTAATACCAGCCATTCAACAACTGTCTTAACAATTTTTTATGTCAAATTTATCTGCAGTTGTCCTTCTAATATTTGCTTGTTTTCTCTACACTTTCATTAAGAAAATAACATTATTGAGAACAATAATGAGCTCATTATGTTCACCATGTAAATACGTTTGCAGTTCTGTAAATTAAATGTATAAACCAGAAAAAAAAAAAAAAAAAAAAAAAAAAAAAAAAAAACCACAAAACCAACCACCTTCCCCCCCCAAAAAAAAACACCAACCCACACACAAGCAAAAAACGCCCACAACTTTACGAAGTTGGCACCGCTGCTACAGATACTGTTTCTGGCATCGCCTAAAGGTCTTTGTTTCTGTAAATTCAATTGAGTGTTTCTATTTCTAAGTCTAGTAAGAGGTTCTAATTATTGTTAGAAGCCTAATTAGCATTTAGTATTACATTACAACAACTGCAGCAAAATTGTACCCGTTCTCCAATAAACAGTATTCACAGTGTGCAATCAAGCTGCTGTACGATGCAATGAGAATTAATAGCACTGCACGACAATGGTAAATCCTACAACTCCCGCTGTGTGTGTTTAATAATTTTTCACTCCTTCCAGATTGTTCCCATCAAGCACAATTCCCAAGATCCTAATCAGCTTTCCTCCCCATCAATACTACACAGAGATCTGAGCACTGAAAATTATCTGCAATTTCAAAAAGTGCTTTGTTGCATTATTAGGCCACTGACCTAAGAGGTAATGGGTAAATAGTTTCTGAAAAATGTCTAAAGTACAACATAAATTAAAGCTTATAGTCTTGCCTGCTGCTCTTACCAGAGCTCTAACTGCAAACTCTAACAGTTTTTACACAAAATCCTTAAGTACAGTATCATTTTTTACAGAAAAATTAGTACAAAGCTGTGAACATTTAAATATAAATAACTTCTTTTACTGTATTTTACACAAATAATACAAGTTGGAGAGCCATAAGCACCTTTTAAATGTATTGCCTATACATACACGCACCCACACAGAGCAATTGGAGAACCTCCACCAGAGTTTTGTCTGCGTTCGTGCGTGCAGAAGATGCAAGGCACTTCTGGGAAGAGATGTGCATACATCACCTTACACACAGAAATGTAATCAGCATTTTAGTTTTCTTTTTTAGATGAAGCAAAAAATATAAACTCTAGTCAGAATACTATGTTGTGATGGTCAGATAAATTCAAAGCGCACCGTGTTTCCTTAGACCTGACATATTTCATACATTTCTCTGACAATTAAGATTTACTTAATAGAGAAACTGTGGCATTAGAGGGGCAACTTGTGTCTCCAGGGAAAATGCCTGATGCCTCACTGGTACATTAGCAAGGTACATCCTCCATTTGCCCAGATAAACGGCCTCACTTCCCATATAAAACCATAGCTGTGTCAGTGGTAGGGCGCAAAGGAGCCAGAAACCTGACTCATAGGTCCATATGCTGGTTACCGCGCACCAACAGACCTTTGAATATCACAAAAGGAGTTTGGCAAAGCACTCCCTCTGGCTTTGTCACAGTAATTTCAGTTAATGGAGTTTCAGCCTTTCCCCATAATCACTATCCCTTTTTATGGAAATCTTATCTATATAATAAACTCATCTTCTCACAGGGGATTTCTCCCTTCCCTTCGCAGTTTGTCACTGCCAGTACCATTTAAGTTTTACCTGGTAGTCAGAAAGTAATTTTATTTTACCTGGTTATCAGGAGATGTAAAACAGTGTAGTATTAATTACCAATTACCACTACCGCTAACAAAATGTGGCATTATTATCTATCTTCAAACAAAAAGAGGATTTGTTCATTAATCCTTATAACAAAAAATAAGGATATATACAAAATTCTTCTGTGGTAATTTGCATCTGTTTCTGATGAGCCAATTATGCACTTGAGGATCGCACTTGAAAAAATACCACATTGCTACATATCTGGACATAGTGACAAATACACAGCAGGAAAGAGAACGGAGAGCTTGAGACAGAAGACCAGAAACTGGGCATGAGGAAAAAGGGGAGGACAAATTACAGGATAGATCCACTGTGGTCTGAGATGTTGGTAGCCTTTAAAGAAAAAAGCAGTATTTTGTCACACAAAGTCTGAATTATGCCAGTTGAATGGAAGATGCATCAAATAGCAACAAGGAATTCTGTATTTTTCTGTTAGGCAAAGCCAAATATGAAATGTAATGAAGAGCTAGCACCAAGCCCTTTTCCCCCAGTAGGTAGTGTTAACAAACACAGAATCAGTGGACTGTGAAGGCAGCTCCTTTTTCTCAATAGACCTGCTTCTGAAAAGTAGACTTTTTAGTCCGGTCTGTAGATAACAGCTTTCCTGAACACCTCTGAAACAGCTTTTTTTTTACTTTTCTAAAATCAATTAAACGTATCCACAAAACAGAACATCTTGTTTCTATACTGTACTTTCAAGACACAAGAGCAGCCGGATCATCTAAGAGGTGGGGAAAAAAGGAGGTTTCAAATATGAATTCCTCATGTGACATATAGCACTTGGTGGCCTTCACTTGGGCTAACACAGAAGACATCATACTGTCAGTGCAACTACTGCAATTGAAATGGCACAATGGGTTTATCCAATATAATACAACTGTTGCTTTACTATACATCTAATGATCATTTGCTCTTCAAGACTTTCTCTCTGTTTTTCCCTCTCCGGGAAGTACATAAATCAAAAAAATTTACACCTCACAAAACCAAAAACCACATAACTAATTTTATTATTAGCTGCGGATATGAAAGCTGCAACAGCCAGATGAGAACATCTGTGCAATTCTTATTCTGCACTGACACTTGTCTCCATGGAAGCCATAATATGCTCTTGCGTTGCTGACTTTGAACTCACTTCTTGGCCATCACTTTGTTTGACTGTTGATGAGCTCTCCAGGCAGCTTTATCTATTACATCATATGGGTTTCTTTTCCCTGATTGTTCAAACCTGCTTGTCATTCAGTGTTAACTCTTTTCTGTATATTCTCTTTTCTTTTTTGGCCTTTAAGTTGGTGCATCATCCCCAATTTTGAAGTTTTGATATACAAGCAGGGATGCCTGACTAATTTCATTTAAAAATATGAACCCAATAGGCTTAATCCAGAATCTCTGGCTCTGAACTGGGTTTCCATATGTTGTATTTGATTTGTATTTCTATCAGTATCAGCCCAAGCATCCTTATACACACCAGCTATGAACATGATTTATAGCAAGTCATTCAAGGCAAAGCCTATACCTTCCCTTCACAATTTGATGTTATCAGATTACTTCCGAAGCTGGCAGCAGCTACCATAAGTAACAAGCTGTCACTGTAAATAAATCACTTCCTCAGAAATAACAGTTAAAAATATAGATTAGCATGAGCAGAGGTCAGTATTTTAGGCTTGGTTTTTGTTTCTCCTCTCAGTCAAGTCACAAATCAACCTTTTATCTGACCAAAAGGAAAATAAAAAATAAGCACAAAACTTTTCATTCATATCCAATTAAAAACAACAACAAAAATGTAGGTACCATTTGGGCCTACCAGCTTACCAGTTTAACCACATCATAGAATCATAGAATCATAGAATGGTTAGAGTTGGAAGGGACCATCAAAGGTCATCTAGTCCAACCCCCCTGCAAGAAGCAGGGACCTCCCTGACTAGATCATGAGGATATAGTCTTTGTTTAGAAACAGTCATAATAAAAAAAACAGTAGCCAACAGCTTGAACAAGTTATGTGTAGTTATCAGGGCTAACCTTACCAGTTTCCAAGTATTCTAAATAAAATCACTGGTCAGATAGCATTCCCAGGGCTACTGCATCCTGATGAATCGACAAAAAGGTACTTGGAAAGACCAACAACAGAAGCATCAATGAGCTGTGCTGCAAGAATGTTAGCTTGTAATGTGGAAGTCCCATCAGAATAGACTGAAAACTAGTGCATAACACAACCTGTTCTATCTCCCTGGAAAAATTAAAAAAAAAAAAAAAAAATTAAAAAAAATCTTAATTTACCTGCTTTGTTTTTCTCCAGAAAAAAAAGTCTAAAATTTAAGAAATTCAAATTACTGACTTCAAATTACTGTCTTAATATTATAAGGTCTTGACTTACTGAAATCTCAGAATAAATTGAATTCACCAAACTTAAACAACTCAATCCATTGAGTCAAACAAGTCAAGCAGAGAAAGCCATCAGCTTAGCACCTGGAAGTAGAACTTGTTAGAAAGCCAAAACAGCTTTTGATATACTATTGCACAATGACAGAAATATTTTCTTCTATTTGACATGATATAAGAAGTTATATTGAGCACTTTCTGATCAATGAACAGCTCAAACTTCAGAATGAATCAATGGTACATGGAAAAGCAGGCTAATTTCTCTCTCTCATTTAACCAACAAATGAAATCTGAACAGTGAGACCCACTACTACAACAATTTGAAGGAACTGTGACTAAAAACTAATGAATGCAGTTCACCACTGCAGGTAACATTACTTTTCTGAGGTTATTTTTTCACAAAAAAAACATGCCGACATAATTTGATAAACTTACTTTTATTTGTTACATATCCAGCATTATAAGGCAAATTTGTTTAACAAATGAGAGCACAAATCAAAATGTAGCTTTCATAGCCTTCCAATTCAAATCCAACTAGTTTTAACTATAACAAGTAAAAAGTTTATGTAGAAAATAAGAAATTAGTCATTTCGCATGTCTTCACAGTTAAAACAAAGAAAAAAGGTTGAACCTATCTTGTTGCTTGAATAAATATAACACATCCTCCTCATTAGCACACAAAAAAAAAATAATTAGCAATAGTACTATAAAGGCAAGACAGCTCCTAACTAGGATGTTTTTATCACTGCTTATGATAATCTAGCTCTTTTCTTGGGGAAAAACAAAAATTCTAAAGGAGAATGATATTAATTTCAGAACTGTAATTCAAGGGACTTGCTGATTAAATTATCCTAAAACATTTGGGGTCTTACAAGGAATTGTATTTAGTGGTCTTACCACAATTTTATTCGATAAAGGTATTGTTCAGTTAAACTTATAGTTGTGGTCATGGTCCACTATTAGCAATCCTACAACTGTCAACATGTCCTCTATCTTTCATGTCAATCATTTTACATCTGACCAAAACATTTATTTTGTTTTTTGCCCTTTGATACTTGAAGTTATAAGCTCATATTTCATCATTACAGAGGACTCTAAGCATTCATCTCCAGAAAGAAAATAAGAATCTGAAACCTAGAAAACAAATTTGCTCATTAAAATATTCACAATGTTTTTGATAATGTGACACTATCAGCTAGAAAGATGTTAGAGTTTAAAAAAAAAAAAACCTCAATTATACTGCTTTATATTACCCATCCAAGTATCTTTCTTCAATGTCAATATAGTACAAACATGAAAGAAACTAACTGTGAAAAGTATATCTCCTACAGTTTACCACTCTTTGATATGTAAATAGATCACTGCAATCCTTTTTTTATATTTTTTCCACTACTGTTATGCTGAAAAAGCTTTTCTTGCTATAAAAATATACTACATTTATTAGCACACATATGTACAAATGTATGCATAAAATACTGTGTGAGAACATAGCTGAAGAAAGGAAAAGATGAAATGAATATATCATGCCTTCAAATGTAACTGAAACACAAAACCTTTGAAATACATTTACTTCGTGTGTGTGCTGTGTTTATATACGAGTAACACATGAGCATACATGGAAATCTCTGAAAAGTGGAGAACAGCTGAGGGGGAAAATGCTATAATTAATGACCGACAGTAACTGAAGGCTTCTAGATATTGGCATCTGTGAGAGATGAATCCCACACAGGTCCAGTATACAGGACTAAGTGTGGACAGATACATTTGGATGTTCTGGACTTCAACTGGGGGCTCTGTTCCTCAATAAACAGAGCTTATGGGTTTTTTTTCCAGTTCTCTATTGTGATGTTCCTCTTATGAGATAGCTATGTGAATGCTAGCAATGATGCCTGCACTACAACTTAAGGGCCCAAATCAAATTAACCAAATTGATTAGATAGTGGGAAATTTTTTTTACAATGAGGGCTGTAGAGTACTGGAACAGGTTGACCAGAGAGGTGGTAGACACCCCATTCCTGGAAACATTCAAGGCCAGGTTGGATGAGGCTTTGAGCAACCTGATCTAGTTTGGGATGTCCCTGCTCCTTGCAGGGGGATTGGACTAGATGACCTTTGAAGGTCCCTTCCAACTCTAACCATTCTATGATTCTATGATTCATTATGCATTCTAGTCTATGACTTTTACTGGGAACTTTAAAAGGTAAAAGTTATCAATTAGCACACAAGGGAGTACATGTACCTCTGTGGACACAAGTAATGGCAAAAAGAAAACAAAAAAAAAACAGGAGTAAAGTAGGAAAACACTTTGTCCACTATTAGTGTTCAAACACTTTCCTACAAAATTAAAAAAAAAAAAAAACCAAAAAAAACCAACCACCCACAGTTATTCTATGTTTCACTTTCAAGGGAAAAAACATTTTTGTCAACACAGGCAAGAACGGATATCTCACAAGGGTCTAGTGAATAGCTCTACAAAGTACGCAACAGCCAGAACATGAATGCTCAATTCTCCTAATGCATAGTCGGTAAATTTGCTTATTGAGTCAACAACTTCACTGCAGATGCTACAGTATGCTTGGCAAAGGATGATTAAACTATTTGATTTTGCACTTGTAATTTACTTCTTAAATCTTGTAGCCACCCTCCTCCCCTTTTTTAAACCTGTTATCCCCACCACATGCCACCTCCCCTCTCTCAGCAAGGGCCTTAGTCATGAGAAATTATGCTGTTACCTTGTGCCCATAAGAAATCGTAGGGCCTGGTGTTCGAGCTATTCAGGCATAACAAGTTATTTCCCAGCATGCTCACTGATTAGCTACCTTCCATAACCATAAAGTCAACAATAATCTACCTACATGCCCTTTCTGCAGGTGGTTGACCTATAAATGTTAAGTAAGTCAGTGGCAGTTCAGCCTAAATTACTTGGAAAGCATTATGTGTAAACATTAATGCTGCAGCATGTTCTTAACTATACAACTGGGACTCTATAGTCTGCAAAATAATGTTACTTGATATGATTTTTTTTTTCCTCTCTAAAAGCCTTTTCCCATTATAAAACTATCCACTGCCCCTCTTATCTGATGTTCCATTTTTTCCTTCAAGCCTTTCCTATAAAAATTAAAAGCAACTTCCTCTAGTTTGGGGCCAGTTCCTCCTCTTTAGCGGAGTCTCTCTTCTAGACATCTAGAGACCCAACATACTGACACAACTGTATATGCAAGTACTCTGCACACTGAAACTGAAAAGGAATATTTACCACAAAGAGACAGGTAAGTATTTTCTCTGGGTAAAAAATTCTTTTAATGTATTCACATTGTTTTGTTTTAAACAGGGATCTTTATTAAAAAAAAAAAAAAAAAAATCTACTGGAAGGCTACTGTTATTTTTATTTGCTCCACCACATACCAGGGCACTTACTGTTTGTTGGTTAACTCTGTACCCCCATCACAGACAAAAAATTATTCACCCTGTAACAAAGACCTTGGAGTCTTTCATCACAGGGCAGATACTGCATAGAAGAGGCCCTGTCCTGAACGGAAGGGCAGGAAAGTTCTTTCTGGAGGTGCACAGGTTCTGCATTCCTTGGCGTTCTCCAGTACAGCTTTAGCTCATGCATCTGTGCATTTCTGTTGAGTACAAGAAGAAACCCAGTGGAGGATTAGGCTAGTGATGCAGGCAACTTCATTTTACACACAGTCATCAACTCCTTTAAGCAAGGAAAAATAACCAACACCACCTGCTCTGCCAAGCGAGTTTTCAGTGCAGGGAGGCTCATACGTCTTTTCTTCTTCAGGAGAACAAAATTTACTCATATGCCTCCATTGGCAAGTTTTGCCCAACAGTATTTAATCAATATTGTTTTCTTTTTATAACTGTTGGATTGCAGTTAGGATCTTTTAAGATAGAAAACTGAAGTTACCTAAAAAGCATATATTATTTCAAAAATATGGTCTTCCTACCAAGTCCTGCTTTTCCATGAAAAATTTTCTAATAGAACGTATTTTGTAAATTCACTTGACTTCTTCCACTGCCTCAATGGAATATTTTGGGCTTAGTACCACCCCTACCCACCCACACCCCCCTCAAAAAAAAACCAACACCAAAATCCCAAAACCTCACACATCTAGGGAACCACCACTATAAAACAAAACATTATAATGTGTACCACAAAAGCAGCGTAGGAGTAACAGTGGCTGCTACGTTCAAGTGGAAGTACCGAGGAGCACGGAGGCTGTGATTTCGTGCAGTGCCCTGTGACTGGAATGACAACAATCCACATTCCCTACGCAGTCACTCAAACCCTTCCCTTTGGGTATTGCGGCACTGAACGCTCTTTGCCACTAACTACAAGCAAGAAGAAAAGAGTCTGTCACCTTCTTGGAAACCCCAAAACACACAATTGTCTGACACTGATCCAAAATCAAAATCAAAGACTCCTCAATTATTTCAGTTGCTTTCCATTATTCATTTCTTCACAGAAAATGCTGAGGCGATAAGCATCCAGCAGATTTAGTAAGCAATAGAAGACATACAATTTTGTCAGCACTGAGTTCAATGGCTAAACTCTTCCAGTAGCTTAATTATGAGCAGTCCTAAATCTCAGTCTGCAATTGCAAATACTGTCAAATTATTTTCCAGAATTATCTCCAGGTGGTGGAGGTAGACATATTATTGTGTTTTACTTTGAGGATGATAAAGAGTGAAAATAATTTTGTGGACTTCAGTAACTATTTCTCCAGCACAGCTTACACAGACAGTTGGTATTTTACAATAAGGTTAACTTAAGTGATACAAAGTACCAACACAACCCTTCTCAGTTTAAACATCAGTTAGATATTCTTCTGCAGTAACAGCTTTTTTTTGGTCCTCACTTTGCCACAAAAAAAAAAAAAAAAAAAAAAAAAAAAAAAAAA